>JAVFHW010083329.1:0-42235 GCA_032159205.1 Eurystomus glaucurus suahelicus
TACAAATCTAAGAGAAGTTTTAATAAGAAAAGCAAAGGAATTCAGCCTGATGCTAAGGTAAGAAGTTAAGAGTACTGCAATTTCATGACCAATAGGAGTAAGAGAACATCCAGTATATAGTGCTTCACAGTCATGCACTAAAAAATGAAAACCAAATATAATGTGATATTCAAGTATTTTCAGTGTCTCAGCCAGGCAAGAGAAGGTATAGACTGACAATGTTTGAAATACTGTACAGCATTCATACAAAAGAAAATAAACCAAAACAAGTAAAGAAAAAAAAAAAAAGAAGAACATCACCTCTCTCAGACTCAACAGATATTTCAAGGCTTTAGAAGCCAGCGTAAAAATAGAGCAACCGTCAAAACGAGAAATCTAAAAGTTGATGCTCATAGTATCTCATAATCAGTCAGCTCATCTTGAACACATTCCAGAGTAAAACCTCACCGAAGTGAGAGTGTTCTGCAGCCAGCTGGTTCAGATCATGGGAATGTATTGCGCTACTGTAATCCTGGTCTGAGGATTATTTTACAGTACAACAAAACCTTAGAAAGAAAATATAATGAAGGCCCTATTATTAATTTGCACTCCAAGTAAGATATTTTTCCATGTTAAAGACAGGTTTCATAGTGATTTCATATTTCCTGCTGAAGGAGGGAGGCAAGAAAGGGAACAAGAAGGAAAGAAATGTTTTCAAAAGCACTGCTTCTATTCAGGTCTGTGCTTGATGTCAATAAGACAACTCATGTGTGGAAAGGTAAACAACTACATAATTCTTTTCAGAACCAAGACTGTACTGGCAAAACTAACAACTTTGATGACAGGCTTCCCAGAGAGGCCAAGAGCTGAATGAAGTGTGAGCTGCCCTCATAACCTTGGACTCAATGGACACCAACATGTTATCCATGGGCTTGACTGAGCCCACAGCTTATTCCTTTGGTGTCAAACAAAAGCACACAGGAAAAAGCGCTCCAAGAAGTCTATGCAACTTCTACATAGGCAGAATTCCCAGAGGGGCTTTCACATCCACATTAAAAGTTTGAAAAAGCTGCTAGAAAACACCTATTCTTTCCAGCTCAGAGCTACAGAATATTGTTCAAAGGAGCTTGTGTAGTTAGTTCCCGTCTGAATTGCTTAATGTAGTATATTGCAATGATCAATAGGCAAAGTCTTATGGATATTTTTTTCAAATAAACATTTGGTAGTGCCACATGTCTTTATTAAAAAAAAATAAATTAATTTAAAGCTGCAGTTTAACATTAGCATGGCATGAGCTGAAATAAGATCAGTTGTTTACTGTATTTTTAAAAGATGAATATATTTTAATTAGATGTTTATCTATTATACCGATTTTAAACTTCTGCAATGACCAGAAGTTCATCTGGGGAAAAGTGACAAAGCTTATCTGAAGTAAAAGTATCTATTTTACTTCCTATCAGCTGGTCCTAAATGTCTCTGAAACTCTAATGGCATTAAAAGACATACAGCCTATCTTTATTAATCTAATGACTTTAGTGTTATAAAACACTGACATTAAAATGGTACGTAATCAAGCACTCAGTGCTCAATTTTTTAAAATGGGGTAAAATGCTCAAATATTTCTTAGCCCAGTACCTAAAAATTAAGGAAGGGAAACAGGTGAATGTCTTAACCATTCATACCCCATCACTTTCTCAGTCAATCTCTGAACACAAACCAACAAGGTCAGAATGGACCAGACACAGCTGCAGTACAGATGGGTGGAAGGGAATGAAAGACGGAGGGAGTCTTGCCACCAGATTGGATATGTACATCAGGACGATGTGTTATTATATTTTTTAACCCACAGTTTATACAGAGTTGGTCCCCTATGTTGTTTCAGGTAAAATGGAAAGTTTTTATTCTTTAGGCTGATGAATGTACTTAAAACTTGTTTTAATAAGCAGTACAGACAAACCCATTTCTTAAAATGTTAAAAATGACTGGCATACTTAAAGACAACAATAATACCACTGGAGCCATCAGAAAATTTAAAAATAATATGCTTGTTTTTCAGCAGTGTTTCTCCTAACATGGTATTTTGACTGCAGATTAGTTTTATTCTTGTAGCCCTGATGATAGATTTGAGGCAAGCGACATACATCATTAATTGTGTTGTGTAGGAGATCACATTTCAAACAAGAGCTTTGTCTGATGGAGCTACTACAGCCTGTCTGATTATTGCAGAATAGTCATTAAATGGAAATGATGCCCAGGAACGTTGAACTTAATGTTATGTTTCCAAATACCATGAATAATATTACAGAAGCTTTCATGAATTTCATAGGAGAAAAATGTCATTAAACAAAGCACCAATATTAGTCCTGGTGCCCTGGCCAAATTCCAGTCTACCTAATTGCATTTTGACACCTACTATTTCTCAGTCCTTTGAATCTGGTCTGTTTGTATACCTCACTGTTTGTTCAGTAATATGTTAATGCTGTACATTGACAGCTCATTGCTATCTGTCACCCCAGAGTTAGCTGGCAACTGCTCTCGACCATCCAAGTGTTTTTAATGAAGCTGCAACAACAGCACATGACCTTGAAAAGATTTCTTTCAATCCACCTTCCCACGATTCATCAACTTGCTTAGATATTGCTTAACTTAACAAGTAAACATAAATAAAACTTATTTCAGTGTTTGCTAAACATGCAGCACAACCTCACATCCCAGTTCTGGAATAATGAACTGCTGAAGGCCATTAACATGTGCTTAAAGTTGAGTACAGAGATGACCTCCCACACACTAGTGTTTTAATCTGGGTCAGAGAGGCATTCTGATCCCGTAATCACCTCCACTTACCCATGCTTTGCTTGGGATTGCGGAGTGGGTATCTGAGAACATGACATTAGCTATGGATCAAATTTAAGTAAACATATGCTCCAGTAGCACAATTTATATACCTTAGCATCAACTAAACATGGAGACAATGGCCCTATAGTACAAAGTTAAAAAGTTAAAAAGTTAAAAATAAGTACCCCAAATGTGGGTTTCGGAATAAATTGTTTTGTTCTACAGTTCTACTCCTGTTGGTTCATACTACTTGCTTATGTAGACGTGGTCATATTCAAGTGCCTTATTTGAAGGGGTGGATCTGCACTGTATTATCTTGCTCGTCCTTGATGTAAGGGTGTCCCATGGCTCAAAGTCTGGATTGCAGAATTATTTGAGAAAACCCTTTTGATACTGCCGCTCCTGCTGATGGTGGTAGAGGGCTTATGGAGCAGAATATTCCAAAGATCTAAATCTTGGTTCATTCAAAACTTTTTTAAAAAATACAGGGCAATGATTTGGAAGTGCCTTGATACTTGTTCAGACAGGATTTTCACTGACAACCTTGTACAACAGTTTTTTCTGTGTCTGTTGCATCCCAAAGACATAATTTCTAACACCTTTTCCAAGAGCCTCCCCATGCCCGTCTTGAGTGGTGTTTGTGATATCAAATTCAGACATTCATGTACACTAATTTTCCTGTTTGGGGGACCTGATGTTGTGGTTTAGGCCCAGCTCAAAACAGAGCACCACACAGACACCCATTCACTGCTCCCCACCCTCCCTGGTGGGATGGGAAGGGGAACTGGGATAAAAAGGCAAAAGCCCATGGGTGGATATAAGGAGAGTTTAATAGAATAATGCAAGGAAAGAAGAAACAACAGTAATAACAATAATACTAATTAAATTATACATAAAATGACTGATATATGCTCACCAAGCTGCCTGACCCTACTGCTGTGCACAAAACCGGTGTGTGCTTGGCCCAGCCAGCCATGTCCCACAGGCTGGTTTGGTTGGCTATCCTGGGTGTGGGCCATCCCAGCTTCTTAATGAAAATTAATCATATCATAGTCGAAACCAGGACACCAGGAAAGAACACCAAGGAGCATGTAAAAAATGCTTAAATTAAATTAAAATACTCACTGGGAGAGAGTCTTCATATGGCTTAGTTAATATTACTGATAATCTCATAAATAGGTAACTGTAGGTAATCAATCACATCCTATTTCTGTTGGGATCAGGTGCAATGGCCTGTTCTCTCAACAGAACAGCTGAATCCGCAGTCCTTCCCATCTGGTATCTAAGTACCCCAGAAGCTGTGCAGATGGTACTGCATGTTGCACATACTACTGTTGTTTCAGGCCTCAAGCTGTGTGTTAAAATGCAGCTGGATTGTCACCATTAAGGTTTTGTCACAGTCTGATTTGGGGACAACGTCAACGATCTGGAAACAGATGTGAAGTTTTAAGTGTACATCATCAGATCTTCAAGACTAATTTCAGGCTTAACACTGCCTTAGATTTTCTTCAGGTAGAAGAAAGACAAAGAAATGAGGAGGAGAGTGACAGGATAAGTGGAAAATAGTAGACAGGATCATGTGAGCACATATGCTAATGAACTGAAAAACACCAACTTACTTAACTGTTACATATGTCTGCACAGAAGTCAGTCATTTGAAAGCAATCATAGTGTGTATAAAGAGCCTCTTAAGATTCCCATATTGCAAAATCTTTTTTTTTCCTCTTTTCAAAGTTTATGCTTAAGTATATTTTGCATTCAGTACTAGGTCACAACCAAGCCATTTCTAAGACAGCCTCTCTCTAACTCACTGCCTGGCACACACACAGACACACACATCAATACAAACAGCAAGGAGGAAGTGAAGAGAAAGCCAGAGGAAAAGACAGGACAAAGATTACTAAAGACTTTGAGAGAACCCCAGTCAATGCCCTCCTAGTCAAAGAAAGGTACCACTCTGTGGGTGGTGGTGGCTCAAATCTTGCCTATAAATCAAAGCAAATTCAGGTCTTGCATGTCTTCATGTTACCTGAACACTTCTATAACACAGCCACTGGCTTTTCAGGAACAGATAACCTCGTATGTATTTCTCTCATTTAACTAGAATTCTGTTCAGTCTGAGTTTAAGAAATCTTTAATTAAATTTAGTATATTTATGAAAAAAAAAAACCCACCTCTATTTAATGGCTGGTAACTTCCAAAGAAAGCAGAGGTTTTTTTGCCATGAAGATCCTGACCAAATCTATTTCTATATTGAACATATATATAACTTATAACAAAAATAGTGGGATTCCTTTTCAAGTAAAAACAAACGACATTTGGGTGTGATTGGCTAAGGCTACTTTAAGATCTGTAACATATGAATGAAAACTACTGTTATGCCCTTAATTTTTTTGCCAATCCTAGCGTGTTGCTCTTGATTAAACCTCATCCTCTGCTAATAATTCTCAGTAGTACTGTACAACATATGCTACAAAAATCCCTGAGGTAGCCAAGGAAAAACAATCCAAAAACAGCAGAGAAGTTGCTTACCTGTCTGTACTCTTCCAGATCTATTTTGTTTCCCACCAGCACCAAGGGGATGTCATAGGTGTGCCGGACACGATAGATGAGCTCCTTAAACTCAGCAGCTTCCTGAAAGGATTGGCGGTCTGTGATGGAATAGCAGATAATGAAGCCTTCTCCGCCTCGCATGTATTGGTCCCTCATGGCTGTGAATTCTGCCTGTGGAACAGGAAGAACATAGTAATTTGGCAAACAAAATTATCCATCTGTAAATAACAAACTTGCTGAAAACTTCCCGCATTCCCTACATAATTTCACATAGCTTGTTCTATTGCTTTAAATATTGCTTGCTGAAGTTTGTGCATGCTTCTGCAGTCATCATCCTGGATAATACACTACCAGGATGTCTCCTAGGACCTTTTTATTCCTTTTTCCACCAAGAGAACTCTGTCCTCTAAGAATACAAATGTATTATGCCAGTCCCTGTGTGAAAAAAATAATGTCTCATGTGTTTCTAGAACATTCTGCAGTGGTTTTGGTACACATAGGTGACTTGAAAATTAATGAATACTAACAGGTGTAAAAGAAGAGCTGTATTACTATCTAGGGATTGAAGCCGGGACAAATCCCTTATTATGCACTTAATTAAAAAACTCAGTAATATCAAAAAGACATTCATTGACTCCCACCAGCTTTGGAATAGTGCCTAGTAAAACTGCAATAAAATCTGCAAAAAGTTCTGCTCTTTCAAATGCTTCTAGAGGAGCTGGTGGATAGTACCATTAAAGAAAAATTAACAATTTCAAGTAGTGTGAGAATTAGCCCAATTTTCTCCTCCTGCATTGTTGTCTATTTATGTATGTATCTATTGTCACAGCAACACTTCTGGTTATCAGTATGTTTTTTCAGATGTATTTAACAGCTGCCACAATGCACAAAAATCAAGATATAGTTTTCAAAAACTAGTCTCAGGCACTGTGGCTTGAGAATTCATTTTAAAGCCAGTTTCTTTTTCAAGTTTGTTTGCTCTTCTTGATCACAGCCCAGAATAACCTAATACCATGGCAACAGTCGGTCAGGATCAGAATCCTCCTGACAGAATCAGTTCTCCAGAGATATTAAGATGCAGGAAGGTCTGATAAAGGCAAGGAATACACATATCAACATTGGACCATTCCTGTGAGCAGCAGGATGCAATACCGAGTTCTGTATTTTTTACTCTGTTGAGAATTTAGTTTAGGATTTTTAAAACAGTTTAGATTACATATATATATCCTCAGTTCTTGCTGAAAATTGAAGGGAAATGGATTGCTTATGCTCTTTTAAAAGTCTCAGCCTTAAATCTCTCTCAATAGTCACTCATGTTGATTGATAACACTTCCTGTGAATAGACTTTCATGTTGACCATTATCATTAATTCATGATGTATCTTTTACCCAAGGGCTTTCTTATATATCATTCAAAATATTTCACCTGATACCGGAAAGAGTTCATAGAATAAGCTCCAAAATAGAAGACTAATAGGCAATTTAATGGTAGGATTCTGCTTTGAGTCTTACTCAGAATTTCAAAATCTCTAAAACTATCACCACTGACATCCCAGGAGAGTTTATTAACTGCCAGTCTGCAGCATAGAGTGGATCGGGCCATATTGTATCCCATCCTCCTGAAACTGGATGTGTAAGAAGTAAGGCAGTGGTGGGGAGAAACAGAAAATGTCAAACAAAAAGAGGTTTTTTGTTATGCTCAGCTGGGTGAAACAATGAACAGAGATCTGTCTCTGTTCCCAAGTCTTTGCATGCCATCCACATTAGATAGCCAATGGATTAATAAACAATGCACTACCAAGCTGGAGACTATACCCAAAGTTATGTGCAGGGAGGGGTAATGACTAAGCACAGAGACATAGTCCCTCTCCTTTACTCATTCTCAGATCCCCAACTTTACTGCCAGAATAAGAGCCCTCCATCCACCATGCCCACAATTTTCTTCTCTTGGCATCGGTCACCTAAAATTGTACTGGACCACCATTAGTAGAGTAGTCTCCTTTGTAAGAGGAGCTGAACATAGTCAGGATCCCTTCAGGCTAAGTAGACAATGGAAACCTTACTTGGAGTTAAATTTGTGAATTAAGGCTCCTGAATTTAGCTGGATGTGTAGCTGCAGGCCACTCACTATCTAATCCCCTATTATAGATAATGATAAGCTCATCAATGCAATTAATGGACTACAGATTGCTTCTGCTGGTGAAAAACAGTTATCCCTTTAGTTATTTAATTATCTATTTTTAATCTGTTTTAGAGTGAGCTGAACATTTATACAACTGCATGGAGCTGCTAGCTCCCAGCTCCCTAAAAGTAGGTGGTTTGGTATGGAATCTAAATTCCAGCCCAGTTAACCTATCTTTCTAGGTGAGGGAATTTAAAAATCAACTACTATAACACTTTATGATTAACCTGCACAGATTTTTACAAAGAATGACCTCTGACTAAATGAGATGCTCCACCTCTAGGAAGTGCTCAGAACTTTGTACACTCATTTACAGCCATTTATAGCAACTTACAAAAGATTTAAGTCACATATCCCTGTTTAAGTTATCAGAGTAAGTGACTTTCTGAAGTGTAAGGACTCCCAGAATCACTCCCCAGGAACATTTAATGTCTTTCCTTGACTGGTAGGAAACTCTGGGTTCCTAATGTTACACATTGAATCATTCCAAAGGGACAAAAATGATCAGCTTTTAGGAACTGCCATTTTTGAGTCTGAGTCATTTATCTATGTGCTCTGGTTCATGTCTGGACATAGTTAGGACTTTAAGGATATGAATTAATTTAGTTCTCAAAATTTTTATTATGACAGATTATTGCTGCTGATATGTTACACTAAACAACCAAAATATTTTAGTGCCATGTTTACAGTGATCCATTTTCAGCACATTAATTATGCTATGCAAACTGGATTGGAGACTTCCCCTTAGTTTTCTGTTGTTAAATCAATCATTATTTTTTGATGTTGACTTTCATTTCTCTGCTTTTTTCCCGTTGGCATGATTGCTCATCATAAAGTCAAGGACTCCAAGGTCAAACATTTTCTTGGATTTCACAAGGAATCTCAATGTAATAATATATACTAAGAAAAAGAACAATTTCCAATAACTATACTATAACCCTTGCAATAACATATGCATATTATATACACAAGGCAAAAGACTAGGATATAATTAAATGTCTTTGTTCATTCTGTAGTTCAAGTCCAGATTTCACAGTTTACCAAAAACTAAGTACACCTGGGCTTTGTGGATGTTCAGAGGTAGATGGAGAACCCAATGGTTCTACAGACTTCTTAGTGGTTTCATTTTTATATTTTCCTTGTTCTCTTACAAAATAAGCAGCCGTGTATCTCTTCAGCTGGCACATTAATATCTACTTCAGTTGTTTGCTGCTTTAAAAGTGGCTTTTAAAAAAATTATTCAGAAATAGTACTAAGATGCCATTTGCTGCACAATAAGGGGAAAATATGAAACATTCCCAAGTCAGTAAATGCCAAAGGGAACAGACAGAAGGAAATCACACCTCCTCAAAAGGAAATCAATTCTGAGAATAAAAGTGAAGATTTGTCATGCTTACAGCACTTTGCAGCTTGACATCAGTCTCTAATACTCTCTTGTGTATTATGAGTAAGACTTAACTGAAAAGTGTGATAAGAAATCTTTTGAAACAAAATCACCATTCTTCTTGGGAGAGATGTTATACATGAGTAAAAGCATCAAGTCTGGATAGAAACAGAACTTTTCTAAAAGTTGAAAGAAGGCAGCATAACTTTTGCTTTTTCTTTTTCCATTATAATTGAATGCAGAAAAAAACTGAGATTAATCCTCATATGATTGTATATGTCTACCTGTTGTTGAAGAAATTTAGCGAGGAAATCTCTTAGATGATTATGTTGTCCCCAAGTAGATTTCACATTTGCTTTTTATCAGTTACCAGGCATGTCACATGATTTCTCAAAGATAACAGAATGGCCTCACAATTACAAAGAGCAGCTCCCTCAACATGATCAGATGCATACTATCCTGTTGTATTGAACTGCATACACTCAGCTTAACTAACCTCTCCCTTGTAAATCCCCCTCTACTAAGGGTAATGTAACTCTTTCTTAAATTTCCCTGTGAGGTATAAAGACCTGGAAGGCATAAGAGCACAGCTTGCCTGTAAAGGCTGGAGATGGGGAAAGATGGAGAAAGTCTTAGGTCTGTTAGTTGTTTCTATGGTCCTCATCATTAGGTCATTCACTCATGTCAGCAGCAGCTCCACATTTTTCCTGGTCTTCATTTAGTTGCCAGTGTACCTGTAGAAACTCTTTGCCTTTTACATCTCTGAAAATTTTCAACTCTGTCAGCACAGAATCTAATCCATTCATACCCAAGAATTCAATACTGATCCTTGAGAAACTGTCCCTATTTCCACATTTACTCCCTCTGTATACACTTGCTTTTCTATTAGCATTTAGGAGAACAACTTAGCAAAGAGGAAAATACTTTCTCCCTGTCATCTTGATTTTTATCCCACTTTTCACGACAAGCAAGACAAAGCTTTCCATAAAGAGCAATATTTTTAATTACTTTTAAAATTTCATATTGTTCTCATTGAAATATAAATAGAACTTGCATGTTTAGGTTTTGTTTTTGTTTTTGTTTTTGTTTTTGTTTTTTTTCATCAGAGATAAGAATCCTTTCCAAATGAGATCAGCGTCCAAATTTCTCCAGAAGAGGAAACTAAGGCATTGAACAGCAAAGTCAGATTACGTTTAGATACCTAGAACATTGTGAAGGGTTAGTTTATCAAACATAACAGTCTGGATCTAATGTTCAGCTCGGGACAAACTGACTGAAAGGATCTAGGAGGGTGTATCACAAAGTTCACAGAAGCCAAGCCTGACTCTTTACAGTTTCCTAAGTTTTTCCTCCTGAACAGTGCTGGAGGAAGAGCACTGAGCTGGAGAAGCTTTTATTCAACTCAGAATAGAAATTGTAAAGAGTCAGCCTCTTCCACATCACTATTTTACACCATTATACCTCAAAAACCAAAGCCAATTCTCCCTGATCCATGTGTTACACTTTGCTAAAAGATAGCCTTGTCAGCTCCAAAAGGATAAGAGAACAAGGAAGTGGGGGGGAGGGCCTGGGTGGGAAGGGGGAAGAAAAGAACTAACAAAAGAAAAGGATACAGGCAATGAGCAGCAGGTCACCATATCTGTCCCTTCTTTTTTATTGTGTTGTGATGTGTTTGAGTAAACACAGTGCAATGCTTAGAAGTGCAGTCCTTCTCCACACTCCTCAGAATGTAGTGCTTAGAAATTTAAAGATGCAGCATCTCAGAAACAAAGGTGTCATGTTTTTCAAACTACACACACACTCCACACATTTTGATGCCTGTTCTTTTTTTATGATCTTGGCTTGTATCTCTGGAAGAGGTCAGAGTCTCCCCAGGGAAGCCATCCTCACAGTTTGAGAAATGCCACTTTCTATATCTTCTTGTCTTATGTTCTGCTTGACTTTAGAACCAGGAATCTGCTAACAGATGTTCATAATAAAAGCTGTCTCCCTGATTACCACAGGGGTCATTCTTATTATGAAAGGGTTTTTTACATCTCTAGTAAACACTGGGGGGGGGGACGTATGTTCTTGGAAGCAGGCAGGATACCATTCATCTATGACAATGAAAAAACACAGGTAAGATGAACAGAAAGGACACAGGAAACAAGTGGGAGAAAAACCTCTTTCAAATAGGGAGTGAGACAATCAAAAGTAAAGGCCATACTACGTAAAAGAAACATGTGAAAATGCACTGTTGACTTAAGGAAAAAAAATAATCAGAATTTTTGTTTACACAACAGTTGAGAATTTCTTCCATCTCAGGAAAGTTTTTGACAATACGGTCAAAGATTATTTTTTAGCAGCAAATTATTTTTAAAGCCAAAGTACAGCCCTCCTATATCTCTCTTGTTAAATTATTTTACACACATAAACAATACAGTTGACTTCATTGGGATTACATATCATTCACCTGATACTGCTTGTTGTAAAGCGTTTGCTTTTCTTTTACCTCCTGAAACTGATTTACATAAACAAAGTATACTGGTGAGAAGTGCTGTGATAATTATTTGGCTTTCACTAATTTTTCAGGGTTGAAGGGTTTTTTGTGGGGGTGGGGTGTAATAGCAAGTAGCTTGTAATAGATTATTTGTAAAATCAAGCAGCAAGAAACTTGCAGCATCTCAAATGAGAAAGCATCCAGATAGGAAGTTGAGTGGATACTATACCACTACTAATCTAGATGGGACTTGCTTCATCTGGTTTCTGCCACTGAAGAGGTAGTCATCTCTTCTGCATTAGCCTTCAAGCCTCTCTACAGCCAGGAGAGAGAGAAGATCAACTCCAGAGAGTAATTCAGTACATCCTCAGAGAACTCTTTAAGATACCAGTGATGACTTTCCTTTGTAGCTCTCTTGCTACCTCAACAGAGACTAAATCAATCCCAGCCTCTGAGGTCCATGTTATCAGCCACAGCCCCTGGCTAGTCATGTTCTTCATGCATTTGGATGATAAGGCATGTCCTCCTCTTCATTTTAAACTTCTAATTTGGTTTCTAGAAGACTGTTTTATTTCCAACAGAGTTCAAAAGGTCAAGAATATGTAACATCTAATGTCTAAATCCAATAGAGGATTTTTCTCTGCACAGCACCCAGCAGTGGGAAATGCTATCCCTCAGCATGGGGTAAGTTACACTAGGAGTTAATAGACACAAAGTTCTAAATCTGCTGCCTTTGCTCCCAGGATTCCAGCACGCACCAGCTATAGGGTCCTAGCAACAACACAATGGAAAACAAGAAAGCGTTGACAGTATCAGCATCACTTCACACACTCTTCTTGCCTTCCTCCTATTTCCAGTCATCTTTTCAAACAGCAACAACAAAAGAAGTTATATAGCAAAGATACAGAAAAAATTGCAGCAGGTGGTACTCGGCCACCTGTGCCAGCCTAAACCATCTGCCACATCACTGGGAGGAAGGAAGGGAGCTGAATAACAGCTTAGACACAGACCAAAGAAAATGCAGGGGCTCTGGCTTAAATACTTGAGAACAGGGATTGATTCTTCCCTGTGTCAAATCCCTATACTGTTCTAGTTGTACATCAAACCCCTCTCTCACAATCCTTTATGCCTGCCCTAGTAAAGATACAGGAGCAGTTCAAAATGGGATTAGTATAAATGAGAATTAGCCCATAAGACTGAAGTGGAAGTGGATTATTATTATTATAATCAGTCCCTTGATTAATGATCAGTCAGTGTCTCATGCCTTATAATTACAGGAAGGAATCCTTGCTTCTGTTACAAAAGAGCAGTATCCCTTTCCTTCTGTGAATTTGTACTGGGGACAAAATGCACAGCCCTGATGATGGGAACAGTATAAAGATAAAAGATGCAGTCCGTGTTCCTAGTAGACTAATGTCTTTCTGAACTTAATCTGACAGCCTTCCAAGGCAATATTATGAACTCCTCATCGTACAAAATCAGTAGCCTTTTCTTAACTCTGGGAATGTACAAGTATAAAGCTGAGACAGATCCTGAAATTAATTTGTAATACAAAAGACAAACAGCAGCAACAACATTAAGACTGTTGAAATCAGTGTGTATTTATCTGGTTACTCCTCCCCCTGTTTAAGATAATTTATTTACATCTAAACAAAAATAGGCAAGAAGAAGGAGAATAGTCATGACAGGTGATGTTTGCTGGAAGACACAGGTATGATTTTCACTTTGGTGACAAATAGCAGCACTACTTCTTAGCTGCTAATTTCCAGGGTTTTCTGGGGGTCACAGTACACTTTGGAAATGGAGGAGATAAACTCACGTAGGTAAGTCAAATGACAGGGAGCACCTCAAGACCTTCCATATGGGCAACTTTGGCTGAAAACTTTCTGAAACAGCTTCTGTTTCTTGCCCTTCCCCTACACTTATGTCCTTACATTAGACCTTAGCTCAGTATTCTTTCTGAAACCTAATGTATTTGAATGGAAAGAGATGGATTCTTTCACACTGGTTAATCCATCTTTGGTCTCTGACTACTGGAAAGACTTTATGAACCTCTAAACTTCTGAATGTAATGACTGAATTAATTACTTTCATTTCTTAATCTGAGTTACTACATCAGGTTAATTCAAGATGACGTTAGCCTCATCTTCTTTCAGATGACTCTAAGACTTTGAACTGGTATGTCTAAATCTTCACTCTTTTTGAAAATAACCAGTTTGTGAGGCTAGTTTGATTACTGACTTCTTAAAATCATTGTGTGACACACTCTGTTTTCATAATTTGTGAATTCATGACAGTTTCCACACGTGGGCTTAAAGAATAAGGTTCCACTTCTCTTTTGAGCTATGATACTTCTTCCCGTCATGTCTGGTATTGCTCACAGTCTCAGATCGTGCAGGATTTAGCCTCCTAAAGTGCAGGTGCAGATGTTCCTTCACACCCTGAACACTGATGTATTGCTATTGCACTGCCACAGTCACTAAATACAGAGCATTTTGTATAAACTTGCTGTTCTATATTCACATGCTGCTCTGCTCCACAGCTGGCTCATAATGTAAGATTGAGCCACATCATCCTGGTAGAAAAAAATAAGTTAAGAAAAAGAAATAAAGACAAAAAAGACAAATGAGACAACTTCCAATAAAATAACCCAGGACTTCAAAAAATAATATCACATTGTGACCTTTCTTTTTCACTAAGCAGCTACTGAATAAACTGCACTGGCACTCGGACCTTCTCTCCAGAAGTATCTTCTTTGTGCTGATGTTCCCAATGTTCCCGCATTAATTGCCCTCCCATCTTCAGGTTTATTTGCCACTTTGCTACAACTCTGCTTTTGTTAACTTTATTAATCCTGCTCATCCAAAGATGATTTCTCACATGAAGTAATGAAAATATGCAGTCCTTCATCTGGGAGATGATATCTACTTTTCATTCACTCCAAAATATGGATGAAATCACCATATCAATTCTCCACAATGGTAGTAAAATGCTTCGGTGCTACACTCCCCAACTCAGAGGATTGTCTTTTTCTTTCATATTAATGTTAATGGTTTCTCTCTTAGGGAGAAACACCTTAGTAATTTTCTTCTAAATGCAGGCACTGAAGCAATCTTCATTGTTAACTACCTCTAAAAACCCCAACAGAATTTGGTTTATCGTGCACGGTATAATATTTTTCCCCTCTCCTCATTGGTATGCGAGAAAGAATAAAGCCAATTTTCACCTTTTATCACAAATGCATCATAAATGGTAAAGGGAAAGAATTAATAGCTTGGTAATTACATTTCAGTAAACAGCAGAGGGAAAAAAGAAGACATCAACCCAGTGGTGAAGAGGCAATGACTGCAGCTGCAAGCAACGGCTCGCCAGGGATTCAAAAAAGCTCTTGTCAGCTTACATGGGCATTGCAGAATTGCCATCTTCCCCAGTGAGGCTCGTGCAGCCTTGCAAAAGTGAAGCAGGAGGCTGTGGAGTCAGACAACTCATTGCTCTGATAAATAACTGCAAATGATATTCTGGCTTGCATATATATTCTTTCGTGATGACTTCCATAACAAGTGTGCTTAACTTGAAAATTCCACAACACAGGTATTTCTCTTCCCTCTCCTGTGCCCTACTCACCATCAGAGACATAAGTTGAGCTAAGAATCTGAAGGCGGGGGGGTGGGGGTGGGGCAGGCAAAAGAAGTAAAAACAACCTGCACGGTGGCTATTTTAGAATTTTGTAGCATTTAGTAAATTGTGTGCTCATTTCTGCCACTGAAATTTAGCTTAGTGTTTATCTTAGGGTTGTGCTCCCTGGGGAACTACATAAATCATCACCAACAGGAATGTGAAATAGCTGTGTTATAGCTGCTCTGATTCTGTATAGCTTACAGTGTTAAAATCTGGTATGACTCTGTGACACAAAAGGACTAAGTTGTTGTGTTCCTGTGACTTCCAGCATGAAGAATATCCCACCGTTCTTTTTAATTTGCATTTGCACAAATGTTTCTGCTCCAAGTGAAATGGATAGGTAGCATTATGTGCACGGTGATAGGTGCTGGATTTGCACTTGTATCTAAAGTCCTGCAATACCGCTCTCAGTTACCTTCTGGGGACTTGTGGGAACAGAACCTTAGCTACAACATCAGGAACATGTGTCATCTCCACTGTGAGTAGATCACAAAATGTCTCTAAGGTACCTTCATACAAAATGTGGTGATCCCACACTAGAAGATGTTCAGTGGGACCAATTAATTTCTAACAATTCAAACAAATGTCTAACATTTTAGGAAGCTGATCATCATTACATGCATTCAACATACAGTGAATATTTCGTCCAGAGCCATTACAACATTATTGAGACACCAGAGTAAATCAGGAATAGTTTAATTGAAGGTAATTCACTTCTGGTCAGATAATGACACTCATTTTCTGATCTGTGTCTGCCTATAAAGCACAGGAATAATTATCATTTCTTTAGGAAAAAGCTCTGAGTACAAAGAGAGGGCTCCAAAATTGTAAGTCTTGAGGTACCTAGGTTAGATCAATAGATCATGAAAGATGCTAAGTAGTTTCTGAGATATGCCAAGACTGCTCAACACAAAGACACAACTCATCTGCAGTTCTGAGTGTTAGCGGAGTCTGACTTCTCCAGCTTGCTTCAAGCTGTTAGTCAGGTAACGCAAGTAAGAGAAGATCTAATTTCTTACTCAGGCACAATCAACACAACTACTGGTAAGCTTTGGGGGTTTTTTTTTGTCTTTTTAAACAAAAAGATTGGTTGGTGGCATGGTTTGTTTCAATTTATCCTGCTCCTATGATAATGACATAGAGCTCCCATGGAAACAATTTATTCTCCTCTGCCATTAGGCACAAAATAAAATCAGACACAAATATGTATGCAAGCTATGCAAGCTTTCTAGTGTTGAAGTTAGAAAAATACATATCTGAAATATATCTAGTTTAAATAAATAATAATAATAATAAAAACAACAAAAAACCCAGAAAATGTTCCATATTGTCACTAATCATTTTCTTGAATTTCTACTTTGTTGTTAATCCCCTCTTTTAAAATTCTGAGTAAATGCAATAACATGCCTGAGATTATAAAGGAGAGGTGACAAGCAATGGAATTCAAAATGTTTTTCTGTTTTTTTGGTTGGTCGGTGTTGGTGGTTTTTGGGTTTTTTTTTAGGTTGGGCTTCTGCATTTTTTCCAGGTTCTGGGGCAAAACTGTTGGAACTGCAGCTGTGAAATATCTCTTTTGATTTTAGGCTACTTCTCCTGCCAGTGTGAGCTAAAATTAACATCTTTAGAAAGCCTCTTGCAGCCAAATATCTTATGCAGTTTTGCAAGTCAAACATTTGGATGATTCAGGTAAGACTATGTAACTTTTTGCTCTCTTCTGTTGTTTTTGTCTGGAGGCACCATCACTCAATTTATTGGTAGAGTATCCAGCAGCTACAGACTAGGTTAAAAGACACATAATTTTTGAAAATTATGGTTCTTTGGGATCAACCCACTTTTCCTGAGAAGCTTAAACACCTCCCCACTCTGCAAACGACTCCTCGTCATTTGTTACTGTCAGGTCAAACAGCACCAGGCAGTGCCGTTACACGTTTGTTTTCTCAGCATGCAAACCAATATTTTAGTCCTGGAAACACCTTTTTGATGTGAATTTTGTAAAAATTGATGCAGGTACAAAACAGTTTTCTGTCCTCTGAAGTCCTTGGTTTGTGTTGAGCTGCTTGGTAACAAGTAGCTTTTGATAGACAACCCTCTGTAAAACGGAATTCCTGGTGAGATTATCTAGGACAGCTGCACATATATAAATAAATCAGGACACAGTTACAGCATGCCCAACATCTGCTGAAAGTAACTTCAAAGGGCTGAAGTGCCATTCAATATTGGAAAGAAGGAGTACACAATACAGTTTGTAATGCTAGAAGAAAAGGCAAATTTACTCAGCCACAGTCTTGTAGAGGACCTGGATGAAGTTTAATCACATTGGATGTGTTTATATATATGTTTTCCATACAATGTGCACCAGAATACACACACACACAAACTTTGCTGCTTTTATCAGAATTTGTAATAGACTTTTTTCGTCTTTTAAATGTTCTTATTTTATTCTAAAAGTTGTAAATCATTCAGCAGTATCATTCTATATGTATCTATTTCTGGAAGTTATTAGATAGGGAAAGAAAAAGAACAGCAAAATAGAAGGCATTTCAAGAGAAAAAATAAAACCAAGAATTTATTGAAAAATGATGTTATTGAAAAAGAATAGATAACATTGTAAAATATTTCTCCACCTGCAATATGGAACCACTAGTGTTGACTTTGCTGAAGTAGAATGGTAGCAAGGGGCAGGAAATCAGTATCACTAGATTCAATAAACCCTGATGTTCACCCTAAATGCCTGCTCCCTGCAACAACTTATTGCACCTGTTTATCAGAAAGATAAATGCAGGCCTAGAAATACAAACTCATTCATCCTTTATTGCACCATGATTCATTCATTGACAGGGATGGAAAAGGAAGTTGGCAAACTTAGTTGCTGGTTTCCTGTTCTAGCTAAACTAATATACTCTTTTTTTGACAGTATATGCCTAAATCTTTCCCCACCAAAACCAGAGATTATTTTGCCCATATTCTGAAGGAAATTGGAGTCAACCTCCAATTTCATCTATGATTTACTGGAACTGTTCTTCACTACATATTTGTGCCAAATAAATGTTTCTTCAAATTCTGTCCATTCCCAAATAAAATGACTTGGTCATGGGAGAGATTTTAGTTCTTTCTAGAAAGTACAGAGCAGTTTGTCTCGAGAATTGACCAAATTTTCAGTGCTACAGTTTGACTTTCTAAGTATGTCATCATCAATCTCTGAAACAGCAATATAGAAAGAAAATAAAATTAATGTTCTTCACCTAATACACTGTGTTAATGGTTGCTACTTAGTTCACTATCACCACGCTTTAAAAATAAATGTATTTCATTTATTCCCTATAGTACCTAACAGAAAGTGCACTAAAATTATTTTTCCCTTAAAAGAACCTGCTGTAAAGGCCCATTAAAATATAATTACTGACAAAAAAAGCGTTTTACATTTTCTTGAGATAAGGTGCAGCAGTGTAGTTTGAAGCTCGAGTTCCATTGATTCAGGATTAGAGCAGCATGTTTAGGTAATAAGCAGAAGGATCTCAGATAACAGCCTGAGTGAGTCATTGGACTATAGTGTTTAGTCTGAGAAAGTGTGTTTATTTGAAGGGCTCTTGGGACTAATACAGTTCCTCTTCAAAGCTTGAAGCAGGGGGTAAAAATCACAGTCCTGGAGGTTGGCAGGATAAACATGTCCCGTGATTTGCTAGCAATTTGAGAGATGGATTTCACTACAGAGCGCATTGTTGTTGTCAGGTTGAGATGTGTCTGCCTGGAAATGAATTTGTGTGCACACAGCTCAGACAAAGGAAAACCTCCCTAAAATGGCATGCCATCACATTTTAAGGCCAATTTCTCAAGCCTCTGACTCACACCTGGGAAATATACTGGTGCACTAAGTTTATCATAAAGAGCTCACATTTTAACAAGCAAAAATTGGTGCAATAATCTTGAAGGGTACTGTCTCACTGACAGGTACAGAAATCCATTTTTCCCTATATTTGCCTGCCTCATATCTGAAAATAAGTTTACCTTTTTTACATAAGGGTCACCTCAGATTGGTTTTTGGAGAAGGGAAAGCTGTCTGATGCTCTTTTAATATTTGGTGTGAGGTCTAAAGAAGGAGGATTGATAACGTGTCTTCAGGAGGAAAGCAGTGGCAAGGATATAAGCTCGTTTGCCAGTCAAGAGTTTATACATGCAGCAGGAGAGGTAACTGCCGTGTGTGCTCCATGAGGAGGAATTCTTCATGCTCCAGAAGTAGCAACATATTTTTAAGTTAGAAGAGAGAGTGAGAAAGTGTAAATGAGTGAAGAGGTTTCTATAACTCTGTGTGGAAGCTTTTTGTGCGTGGTTGGAGCAGTTGGAGGTTGTCATTCTCTGATAGTAATTGTGAAGGGAACAGAACACAGAATAAAGGACTTGAGGTCTGAATTTCTTTTCATTTGCAACTACAAGTTTCCTGGAAATCAAAGAGTTGATACCAGCTTAAATAAAATATATGCAAAAGGAAAGGAGGTTTATGACACATTGGATAAGAAAAGGGAAATCCTAGAACTACCTTCCCCCTAACACTTTTTCAACCTTTAGGAATAGAGACAGGCACATGGGTGAATTTCAAGGGAGAGTTACTAAAAAAATGTCCCATGAACATGATTGAACAAGGAAACTCAAGCTATCTTTACAATTTGCATTTGCAGAATTCCATTAAAGTTTTATTATTTACTCCACATGCCAAATAGTAGCTAACCTAGAGAGTTAAAAGCTAACCAAATAAATTTCCTCCTAAAGCTCAATATCACATTTACTTTCTCTTTGGTTTTACTTGTTTTCTGGTTTTAATTGAAATGTAGATGTAAAAAGAAATCTTTCAGCCTAAGTAGAGAACTTCTAGCTAAGGGAGAGTGAAAAGCATCATGGGTAGCTTCTTCTAGAAGCAGACATGAGTCTAAGGATACATGTCTTCTAGATTCAGTTGTGCAATTGAAAAAGGAAACCAACATAAATTTTTTATTCCTCTCCTTCTTGCAGTGCACCAAGTTTTCAAGACTTGTGGTTGGAACTGCTCAAGTAAGTGCTGGTTATGACAATTCAGCTACAGGCAGCTGCATCAGGAATACCCACTCTTGAAACTCTCAGAGGAAAATGTAGCCTTATTTTGTCTGAAGTTGACCGTGGCTACCCTGTTGGAAGGTGTAGCAGGTGGTGAAAAGCATGGGTAGTGAGTTCGGTGAAGTGTAAGTACTTACACAAGCCCTGCATACATTAAGAATGTGCCTCCTGTTGTATCTTCTGTGGAAAAGTGATATTGGAAGAGCACCAGAGGACAATTGATAATGTAGAAAAATACATATTCAGAGTTCATGGAACATCAGTCTGCTTCCTGAGAGAAGCAAACCATAGCATTTAATGAGATCTATTTACATGCATGAGAAGAGGAAGACCAATAACTACATGAGAAATACTAATAGCTGATTCATCTTAGTGATTTTCATTTTGTTTGATAGCTTTTTTAACTTCAGAAAGCTGAGAATCACAAATGTATTTCTGAAGTACCATCTATGCTTTTGGTGCTCCAGACTGCGTCTATTGGTTACAATATTGGAGATCCAGTTTCAGATATGAAATCAGACAAGGATTTTTAACACTGGACTTGAAAGTAAAGAACTACATTAATTATTAATAAATCACAATATTTGGTTAGTGTTGATGTATTCAGTTTGTGCATAGGCACAGAAGGGAAAGGAGAAGCATATTTGGTGAAACATATTCTGTGGAACCAAAAAATCCATTAACTTCAGTCATTTTCTATATTGACTTTTTGAGTTTCCCAAATAGGTAAGAATTACAACTTTAGCTCTTTGATCTTCTGAAGTGATTAAAGTCATTATTCAAAGTTGTTGAGGAAGTATTTATGGCTGTAAGGACATCCAGAGAGAAATGAGATTTCCGCTACATGATTTAGAAGCTGTAACATGAAACCCAGCAAGGTAACATGATGTTACCTATGCTTATGAGCACAGTATCAGAAGCATAACTAGGCACTTTAGATTTCTATCCTGAGTCACTAAATTTATAGTAGGATTTCAGTTTGAACTTCAGGGAGAGCAACATTAAGCCCTTTGTGAGGAAAGAGTCTATTTTAGCTGTTGAATTCAATGAGAATTGGATGGATATTGTCCTGATTTATTTTGGAGCTGTGTAGTGAAGATAGAGAGGCAACAAATTCAAAGACATTGGCAGAGATAAGCTGCCAAATCTAGGCACAATACTTAGAATGGACAGTTTCCGAAAAATTGAGGTGTAGGAAAGTGGGAAGAGCTTCCTAGCACAGCTACAGTGAGACATGTTTCAGAGATGACAGTCTGCACTGGAAGAAGGGAGAAATTTCAAATAGAGATTTTGTTCTATCGACTCAGCTTGGATGTTGAGGTAGAATAACCACACCCAAGCTGTACAATGTCCTGGGCTGATGTATCTCTAGAGTGTGGTGCTGCTGCCACAGGTCTCTGCTTGCTCCAAAACCTCTGCACCACATTTCATTACACGGTCATTGCATGCCATGGGCTTCTGATATTAAGGATATTTTGGTTCCTCTTGAAGCAAAACTTAAACTTCTCCAGTCTTTCCCTACTATTGTTCTCACCAGCTTTCACTGTTTCCATTATTCTGATTTCTTTTCTGAACTTAGACCTGTCAGTTCTGTTAAAATTCACAATATTGAACAGCCCCCCACCCCTCAATTAAAAATGAGCCTTTATTCTAGCTTGTTTGTATGATCAAAAATCATGTAAATATTGTACAGTTTTGTGGGAAATACTTCCCAAAAATTAAACATGACTTTCAAAAGATGAGATTTTTTTTGAACTGAGAAACATAATGTTTTCAGCTACTTAGAAAGTCAATGCATAGGTATATATTTTTATTTTTCCTGAATGTGAAAAATTCTTTCAAAGGGCTTGAAAATCACAATGCAATTTTTTTCTTCATTTTAAAAGAAGAGTACAGAAAATAAAATAACATTTAAAAATACTTGTATTGGCTTTGTGTAGCAAGGTTTTGGAATTGGGGGACTACACGTATGGCTTTTTTGTGAGAAGCTGCCAGAAGCTTCCCCTATGTCAGATAGAGCCAATGCCAGCCAGCTCTGAGACAGATCCAGTTCTGGCCAAAACCGTGTCAATCAGCAAAGGTAGTTGAGCCTCTCTGACAACATATTTAAGAAGGGGAAAAACCTGCTGCAAAACAGCAGCTGGAGTAGAGGAGTGAGAATATGTGAAACAAAACTCTGCAGACATCAAGGCCAGTGAAGAAGGAGGGGGAAGGGGTGATCCAGGCACTGGAGCAAAGATTCTCCTGCAGCCTGTGCTAAAGACCATGATGGGACAGGATGTCACCCTGCAGCCCATGGAGGTTAATAGTGGAGCAGATATACACCTGCAGCCCATGGAGGACCCCACTCTGGAGCAGGTGGATGTGTTTGAAGAAGGCTGTGACCCTGTGGGAAGCCCACACTGGAGTGGACTCCTGGCATGACCTATGGAGAGAGAGGAGCCCATGCTGGAGCAGGCTGGCTGGCAGGACCCATGACCCCAATTGAGATCCATGTTAGTGCAGCCTGCTCCTGAAGGATGACATCCCATGGAAAAGACCCATGCTGGAGCAGTCATGGAGAAGCGCAGCCCATGGGAAGGACTCACATTGGAGAAGTTTGTGGAGAACTGTCTCCTGTGGGAAGGACCACACACTGGAATAGAGGAAGAATGTGAGGAGTCCTTGTCCTGAAGAAGAAGGAGCAGCAAAGACATATGAAGAATGGACCACAACTCCCATTCCCTTCACCCCTGTGCCACTAGGGGGGAGGAAGTAGAGAACTCAAGTGTAAAGTTGAGGCTGGGAAGAAGGGCATGGTGGTGGGAAGGTTATTTTAAGCTTTGGGTTTATTTCCCCTTATTCTACTCTGATTTGATCGATAATAAATTAAACAAATTTCCCTGAGTCAAGTCTGTTTTGCCTGCAGTTGCTGAGTGATCTATTCCTGTCCTTATCTTGACCCACAACCCATCCATTATATTTTCTCTCCCCTGTCCAGCTGAGGAGGAGGAGCTATAAAGCAGCTAAATGAGCACCTGGTGTCCGGACAGGGCCAACCCACCACACTTGCTCTAATGAAAAAAATACAACAAACCAACAAAAAACAGAAGCTTTGAGTTTGGTGGGAGTTAGGAAGACAATCAAATTATCAATATCTCATTCTATCTGTTTTTTTTTTAGTCAAGAACACAAACTTCTATTTTTCTAGTAACAAAAAATATTAAAATATCTAAACAAAAGAAATTATTCTTCATTTTTTACAACACATTATAAGACATCCTGCATAGCATTTCAGTCCTCTTTGCATTAGCAAAAAGATGGACACATAAACTCAAATTCATAATTTGTCTTCTGAATAAGAAAGTATTTTAGTTTTTATAATTTTAACTCTACAAAATAGCACTAAAGCAAATGTTAACAGTAGAATGCAGTTGCTGTAGACAGCAAACTATATTGAAGGGTAACGCAAGAAGCTCTGTAACATGTAAGGCCTTACAAGACTAAACAGCTGGAGATCTAGTGATCATGTACTAACGACAACATAGGACTGAGTTTACTAGTCTCAGACTTCCTAAGTGAGCAATCGAGATTATTCTTCCCCTGCTGCAACCAAAGTACAGATATTTTCAGACATATAGAGTAGCAAATACGATGTTCCTTCTTTCCCCTAGCCAAATTAGTGCTGAAACTATGCTCTGACTATCATGCATAAGAAACTTCTTGGGCCTGTTACAATAAAAAATTGTAGGTCAGTTAAATTCACAGCTTTGGAGACATGCCTTGAAATTTAGTTTAAATTTTCTGGATAATCCAGACACTTACACAGGACACTCAGCAAGTCACTGGTTAACTGCTGAGACTGCATAATTTTGGGTCAAGGAAGAATAATTCAGGGCACCTTTTGATTCCTGAAACTGGGTTGAGTTCACTTTGAAATTGGCCTATATTTCATTCATATGTAAAACTCATGCCACAATCCCCCTGAACTATATTCAACTTGTATAACTTGATGCCATTCTAATTCCTAGCACCAGGCTGCATTTCCCACTATTTGCAATGCCCAGCTAAGGTGCATTCAGATATTTGGGAAGCTGAGATCAAGGTTCCCAGGCTTACACTTCCTAAATCTTTCCTTGATTGTTTGTTTTAAGAAGCTACTGTCCTTACTGACTGATTCATTTCTGTACAAGGTGCACATACACTATGGAAATACATGAAACTATCGAAGCCATCAGCCAGAACGTGACAGTGCAAGACTTTGATTAAACAACAAAAATGTTTTGAGATGGAAAGGGGATGAACTGAGTCACATAGAAGAAATTCTTTCATTTAACCCTTTCTTTTCTCTTACTGTATGTGAAACTTAATTCCCTGACTGATGCTCACACATGCATACACATATGTACACTGTGTGTTACTTTTTTGCTTTAAAATCTTTTCTGTATGTGTGACCATTTGATGTTTAAATATAATGTGAGGAGAAGAAGGTTGGTAACAAAATACTTGACCTACAGAAGATTATTCTAATACAACGTCAAGGGTTAGGTTTGGGCCAGTCACTAGACAAATGCCAGATGCTCTCTATTAAGCCCTCTTCCTTCCCAAAAGGGAAGAGGGAGAGAATAAGGGAGAGAGACTTATGGATTGGAAAAGAAAACTAAAACCAGCTTTAATTAAAATAATAATAAAATGAAATATATACAAATACATAAAAAACCAGTATCAAACACAACCCCAAGTGGTAATTACACCACTATCACCACTGATGGTGTGGAGCAGGCACTGGGGAAGACCCAGACTGGACTCAGTGGCAGATAGGAACTGGATTCAGGAGATGGATTCTGGAACTGGATTTAGGAACACAGAGATCAGGATTGAAAGCAGAATGGACAGAAACCTCCCTGGATGCCAGCTGTTGAAGAAGAGTCTGGACCCTCGTGATCCCTCAGTTTTATACAAATGCTGTACATAGAATGGAATTCCTTGTTGGTCAGGCTCCTCCCACAGGTGTGGCCTTTTAGTTTCTGCACCCCCAATGTGGTGCCCAAGATGTAGCAGTGACCTTGGTCTGCACAGGAACAGGTGTAAGCAAGAGCCTTTCTGCACACCCCAACCCTTGGTAGTAACTCTGAACATGGAGCGTTATCACTCTTAGGAGCAGACACTGTCTGTGAAAATCTGCCACTAACTTTGGAAAGTGCAGTTAGTTAGAAGAGACTGAGCTGAAAAGTGAAATCCCTGAACAGAAATAGTCGTGTTCTAGCTCAAAGCAGGACATATATAGAAAAGCAGGAAGGATAAACATAGGGTAAGCCAACAACACTTATTCATTCCATGACTCTAATAGATGTTTCTGCACACAAGAAAAAAAAAAACAAACAAACAAACAAACAGGTTTTTGTCTTCTACTTGATTAAATTTATCTGTCTGTTTTGGTCAGATTCTGAAGTTATATTGTAGCACTGAGGCAATCCTTTAATATCCTCCGTTGTTAACTCCTCATAGTTATTCTGCCATTGGTGCCTCTGTGTTTGAGTAGCTCTGTGACCCATATAACTGAGGTTAAAATCTTTGGGTTTATCTCTGATTGAATGATGAATACTGGGAAACTACTCACCTGTCCAGCAGTGTCTAAAATGTCCAAATAGGCTGGTTCATCATCAATTCGGACTTGAGTTTTATAGGCATCCTCTGAAAAATACAATGCAGTATGACTAAGCATAGGCGTGGCTCAGAGCATGGAAGATGAAATACTTTCCTAGTTTGGAAAAGGCTTTCATAAAGCTCTCTGGTCTGACATAAGTTTGGTTTCTTTCAAGTTAAAAAGATGCTTTTTGAAATCCTACTATCATTGCAAAGTATTAGCAAAAGAGAGTGATCTATTTTTTCTATTACACTACATAAAAATATTAAAGAAGCAAATTTTCCTTTTTAAAAGGATAGCACAGACCATAGATGTTGCTTAAGTCAAAAAGCTTTAGGGGTGTTGTGCTGGTGCTGTGCACCACGGTGGTTTCTACTTACCACAATCACACTTCCACAGAGCTTTCCCAGCAAACAGTTTCACGCTAAAGACTGGCTAAATTACTGGCATAATCTCCCCAAGGCTGAAGGGGGCTTCTGGCTCAGATATGTCAGAGCAATTAATTAGACATCTGTATATCTCCAGAGAGGATGCAAATGGATTTTTAAAAATAAATTCTATAATCAGTGTCCTCACACTCATCACGATTGGGGGTGGAGGAGGAAAAAACTGTGCTTGGTGGACCATTCCTTTAGCTCATGATTTTGCCAATCTAAATTTAGAAGGAGAAAACAGAAGAGGTGAACTACTTTTCACATAAGTTGTTTTCCTCACATTTCAATTTTATTCCCCCCTCAGCATTTGGTACCTTTTTCCTAAGGTTAAACAAAGCTTAGATACCAGAACATTTTTATACTTGAAATAGTCCTGGAAATAGTCTATGTTATTTAATTAAACAATAATGCATAGCGGCCTGAGTGGTTTTGGTGACTGATACTACACTTTGGCTGTGCATTCAGGCGTGAAGACAAGACAAGTGCATTTAAGGCATCTGAGAAATGTCATTAATCATTGTGACCATATGGCTGGCCCTATCCCTTTAGACCCAATCCTGCAAACCCTGGCTGCCAGAGACCCTCAGGACTAGGCTCCCAATACCTATTGAGATAAGAGTGGGATTATAATATATGTTTATATTTCAGGTAGCTGGAATTCTTATGACATTCCAATTTCTGCCATAATCTATATATATTGCATCATATGAGATTTTTATCAAAGGTTGTAAAAACTTGCTTTTCTCCGTAGACAAGAGAAAAACCAAAGCATCTAGATATGAAGGATTCTGCATGGCCTTAACCCAGCCCACTCCTGTGCAGTCAGTGGCAAGC
The DNA here is from genome assembly GCA_032159205.1 of Eurystomus glaucurus suahelicus. NCBI lineage: Eukaryota > Metazoa > Chordata > Aves > Coraciiformes > Coraciidae > Eurystomus > Eurystomus glaucurus. The sequence continues at coordinate 27,069 of JAVFHW010083329.1, forward strand.
TACCTTTAATGACACAATCACATGAGTAATTTCCATGACTTCTCCTGCTCCTTTCAGGCCTTGGTTCAGCAAATTACTTAGGCACATGTCTTGCTTTAAACAAATACCTAATCCCACTGATATAAGGATGAACCAGAGGCTTAATTAATTGTATGATACATTGCCATGCTGAGAAAGCCAGAGCACTCCAACCCGTGTATGCCTCAGTCAACAGATCTCTTTCTAGGGATTGGTGCATAAGAAACCCTATGCCAAAGAAGGACCATACAGTGTGAACTAGCCCACTTGTAGTTTAACTAATCTGTTACAGCATGACAATGATTTACGCAGTAAAATTTTAAAATTTTTAATCTTTTTTAACTAAAAATGGAAAACAAAAAATGAAAATACATAAAATCGAATACGGTATTTCCTTCATATGAATTCTATTAATACTATAAAGTATTATTAATATTTTCCCATGCAAGTGAGTGCCCATTTGCATTACATTCTTGCATACATAATTAACATATGACTTGCATAAATTTAGCTTGTACTCTTGGCTCTGCAGCTGGATACTCTAAAGCCAATATGCTGTGGTCCAATTTCTCTGTTAGACCACTGTGAGTTTTAATACAGTAGCTTTAAAACAGTTAATGAAGAGAGATGTTTGCATGCTTAAATTCAACTTTGATAAAAATGAAGCTGGACCCTGGGTAAATCCTGTCTTATTTGCTAAGGTAATGAATTAGAAATTCAGTGTTCCGTATAACTAAAAGACCCACTGAACTCTGAACACAAGTCATAGCTTTCAGTAAGTAAATGTAAGACATTTACACCTAATGCACTGCTGAGCTACTCCAGGTGTACCCCATTATCATGCGACTGTAATCAGTAAAGTCTAAACTTGTTAAAAATTGTAGAGAGGCTATGTTTATAAATGTTTTACTTTGCAAAGATAACAATGGACGTGCAATTCCATTGTGTTATTTTCATTTGCTTTATTTTATCCACCTAGTGACCTTAAAACATTCCACAGAAATGGTACAGTGATTCTGACACATTCTTACTTTTAATATATGCTAATGCCTTCTTGGTGGTGATGGAACATACTCTGTTGAGTATTGACCAAGCACATGAATCTAAATGGTTTTCTAGGCAATTGTATTTGGAAGATGCTTTTTACTTATAGGATTTACCTTTGCCCCAAGAAATATCATGATGAAATAGGAAGGAGAGATGATTTTCACCTGCAATATCCTCTCTCTGCATATGTGAAAATAGCAGGACACTACAGATAATTTAGAAAAGCCTAAAAATATCCTCAATTGGAATGTGATAAGTATGGGTATTCTCTATCTGTATTGGAATGGAAAATAGATGGAAGATTTAACATCTACTTTTCTTCTGGCAATCATTTAAGAAGTCCTAAAGCCCACACTTATGAAGGGAATTGCTCTCTTGAGCCAACATCCTTATAGCAGAGATCAGATCACAGCACACACTTATGACCTATCAGCTTTTTAATGCTCAAATACAACCAATCTTTTGAGAGACATTATCTTTCTATTTATCCTGTATATTCACTGATCTCCTTGGGCTACTAAGACAATGAATTTTTCCAGTGCCAGAGGCAGAAGGAAGATGTGTGATTTGAAAACCATGTTTCCCATCATTTCCTGTGGACCAAGAAGACAAGCTAAGAGTGGAAGAGTTGTTTTCTTTAGTTCTGGTTTACAACTAATACTTTTAACCTGGGATTTCATCTCAGGAAGTAATGGGAATAGAGCTGGTTGAGTGATTACATAGACAAACATCTTTACTTTACTCAGTTGGACTGTAGGGCAGAGGAATAAAGCTGGAAAGAAGCAACATCCTGGAGATCAAGAGTTGGATATGTCTCTATGTTGCACCCAATTAAGATATTTTAGGTTTATTAGTATAATGCTAAGCAGAAACCCTGGTGTCTTCACATGCTTTCTAAAGGATTTCAGTAAGGACCGCTATGTGGCTAGTCTTTTTAGTCCATGCAACATAGCACACATTATGGTCACATTAAGGAAACAGAAATCCTGAGATCTGAGAGGAACATGCTGTTTATGTGTGGACTGAGAAGAACAGAAGTGAAGATGTTCCACGGAAATAGCATCTGAGTGTATATAAAACAAAACAGGAAAGTCTTAGAATCATAGAATTGTCAGGGTTGGAAGGCACCTTAAAGATCATCTGGTTCCCACCCCCCTGCCATGGGCAGGGACACCCCCCACTAGATCAGGTTGCTCAGCACCTGGTTGCTCAGCCTGGTCTTAAAAACTTCCAGGGATGGGGCTTCCACCACCTCTCTGGGCAACCTGCTCCAGTGTCTCACCACCCTCATGATTAAGAACCTCTTCTTAATGTCTAATCTGAAGCTACCCACCTCTAGTATTGATTCATTACCCCTTGCCCTACTACTACTACTACCCAAAATCCTAAAAAGTCCCTCACCCGCTTTCTTGTAGGCCCCCTTAAGATACGGGAAGGCCACAATAAGGTCTCCTCGAAGCCTTCTCTTCTCCAGACTGAATAACACCAGCTCTCTCAGTCTGTCTTCATAGGGGAGAGGCTCCAGCCCTCTGATCATCCTCATGGCCCTTCTTTGGACACATTCCAGCATGTCTATATCTTTCTTGTAATAGGGGCTCCAGAACTGGACACAGTACTCCAGGTGGGGTCTCATGAGAGTGGAGTAGAGGGAGAGAATCACCTCCCTCGACCTGTTGGCCGTGCTTCTCTTGATGCAGCCCAGGATACGATTGGCTTTCTGGGCTGCAGGTGTACACTGACAGCTCATGTTGAGCTTCTCAACCACCAGTACTCCCAGGTCCTTTTCTTCAGGGCTGCTCTCAAGCCAGTCACTGCCCAGCCTGTATCTTCATCAAGAGCACTAGCAAACTCATTCTCTAATCTCCTCTCCTTAAAAATTATTCACATTATTACAAATGCTGTCTAGGATTCACAGTGTTTGAGTACATTACATTTTCTTTCAACTAATTAATTTATAGTACTAATATAATGTTCCCTTTAAAGTTAATTGGGAGCTGCTAAGCCACGTGTATCTGGACTTTACATCCTACAGATCTAAGAAGTCTTTTTTATTAAAAGTCCAAACTCTAGTTGCCATTTCAGTACAGCATTAAGATAACATACCAAAAAGAGACAAGAATAATGATCAGACACCAGACAATAAATTAGACAACTACATTTCTTATATTAAGTTCACTATTAGTCTTTGTCTGCGAGAGTAACTGCAAGGTCTCAGCTTTTGGTTTAGGTAAAATGAAGCAGAAAGATAAGGTATTATAAGAAAAAAACTATGGATGGAGTTTACTGATGTTGCTGAGAGATATAATCAGGATTCAAACACAGACTGTAGGAATAAGCATTTTGTAGGGTTCCAAAGATAAAAATTAAAAAAAAAAAATTCTCCTGCATCCTTACAATTAGTATAATACATGAATATATAAATACTAACCAGATAGTTAAAATATCTTGTAAAACTTTTTTTTTTTTCCATATTGTATCTGGACTTATATAGGAGTTTTAGTTCCTACCAACATTAAAAAGAAAAAAAGAAGTGAAAATAGGTAAAAATTTCAGCTTAAGAATTATACTATTTGGCTTGAATTATTACTGACTGTTTACTGTTTTCCAGGGTGGGGGAAAAAAAAAAACCCAAAAAACATAGAGCTCCAACTCTTTTCTGAAGGGCACCTATTTTTTTTTTATAATTCTTTCCTCCTTTACTGAATATCTCATTTAAAGTAACAAAAAATGTTTCTTCCAATTGCATTTTAAAACTTTTTTTTCTTAATTTCTTGATTGCTTTTGTGGTACTATGAAAGAAAAGAAAAAATCTTCTTTAAGCCTTTTGTTATCTAATCTTTTTTTTGTTAAATTAGTACATCCTTATTCTTCAGCTTTCTTTTTTTATAGGACATCATTCTGGAGAGAGAAATGCAATAATTAATGCAAGACTGTGTTGCAATCAGTTGTCTTAGCACTGGAGAAGCTAGATTCATAAAAAATATATCAAAGCACTTTTTCAGCTATGAGCAGGTAACTGCTTTATGACAAATAGATTTGGATGGTGTGCAATTTAAATGGGAGTTGGAATAGGTTTTCATCTGCATTTCAGACATGTTCCTGTTCCTGAAATATAGGTCAGCTGCTTCTTTCTTCCATTTGTTAATTCTGCTTATATTCCTTCTAAATAAATAGTCTCTCTTCTTCTCTCTCTTATATACTATCATTGCAGTTAAAACCTATATGATTCTCACATATATAGATGAGCCAAAAGTTATTTTATCCAGTTAAGGAGGTGCCAAACCAGCAAGAAGGAAGTCCAAGCTCAATGACCTACACCTGGAGTTTGGCCTCTTGTTCTCCATGTGTGCCAAAGAGACAGCAGGAGACCCAGCTCTTGGTGTGCTTAGTTTATCTGTTACACACACATTTTAATCCAGAGACACCCCTAAATGTAAGATGATCACGAGTCTTTGGCTGGATAGGTGCTGTTTCTATTATAACAAGGTATTTTTAAATAAAAGAGAGCAGAAGAACAAGGACTTAAACCAATGTACAACTACTACACATAAATTCCTCCTATTTGAGATAAAACTATGCATGTCTTAGGAACTGCTCATCAAAATACATTGGTCTTACAATTTCCCTTAGCATATAATTATTTTCCTGGAGTAGGAGTGTTTTATAATTTGGGTGAACATTGCTATCAGCATTTTGCAGACAAGGACACCAAGTCACAGAGGTTGCCTTCCTATGAGCTATGCACATGTGATAAGCAATGAATGGCTTAGAATAGTAGAACTGACAGAGTTGATTGCCTTGTATTCTGTGAATACTCACGTGGATATCAGTATCCTTTAAAATAAGGCAAGTAGGAAATGTAGTACTAGACTAGTATAAGATACTTAAAGATCCCATTTCCACTTTTGCCTAGTGTTATGCAATTCTACATTATACCAGCAATTAAGAACATTTCAGATGTTCTATTTCAGATTATTCTTTCCAGTGCTGCTGCTTTTTACTTCTGTAAATTATGCTGTCATTTGTTTAGCTTTGTCAGGTCTTTGTTGGATCTTTTAGGTTTTGCTCAGTTTTATGTTAACAGCACCAGCTGCCTGCTACCACCTACACAAGGGATGGTAACAGACAAGATCATTCCAGGCAGAAGAATCTTGATGATGGTTTGCAGAACTGAGAAAAAAAATGATTGCTGCCTTTCCAAACCCATAGTTAGAAACCCTTCCTTCAGTAACCACACACTTTGAACATTTCTGTTGTTTTTATGAAAGAGAAGCAGGTAGGTAATCCAGCATTTCATGCAGATAGTACCTCTCTGCTAGCCTTATTCTCACAAAAAGACTATAGTGTAAGCCTTTAGAAAATTAGAATAATCTGAGAAAAAACAAAACATCAGTCATGTTAAGTGCTTATTGCAAAAGAAATTCATACATTTATTCATTATACATTCAGTTGCACAATGAGAAACACAGCACTTTCTACCGTTCAGTTTTCATTTTAGCATTCAAATTACCATAAACACATTTTCAGGTAAGATATTAAACTAAGGTCTTGGCCACATATGTCTTCAGAAAAGATTCTGGAATGTTGCTTTCAAATGGCCTTGCTAAGTTCAAATGCAAATTACTGCTGTACATTCCAACTCTCCTTATTAATTCCAATTGAATATGCAATTCTTCATTGCCTTTATTCAGGCTTTGTTCAGCTTTAATGACATATTCTTAACTAACTACTGTGTTCTGTTTTAGAGGTTCCTGTATCCTTAGTGGCACGTAAAACCAGGTTCTGGGTGTTGTTAAGATAATTCACAATTTCAAGGAGTAAAGATGTAAATAGAAATACGAGGTACTTCTGTTCTCTAAGTCTGAAAACAAAAGAGAACTCAAAATTTTTACTCTGTTTTGTTCCCCTGAAATAAGCACTGCTAGTATCTTCAGTGGAAAGCAAAATCATAACTAGACTATGGCCATATCTTCAAATACACCTCTGTACATAATCCTGTTACCATAAATGAAAACTAGTGCCTAAATACCTGGAGGAGGACGAGGTCTAAATTACCTGTTGAGCATCCAGCATAATAAAGATTGGAGTTTAGGCCCAGGAGTTTAAGTATTTTTTTATTCATAGTTTTAAACTGAGCTATCTTCACTGTTATACTCTTATACTTTAACTCTTATACTTATACTCTTATAGTTTAACTTGAGCTCTGGCTGCTGTTGTACCATATTCTGTCTGCATGTGGTTACAGTAATGAAACTAAAAGCTTCTTCAGCCGAATGGCATTCTGTTTGGTTCTCACCTCACCACAGTTCTCTTTTAATGCCATTATGTGTCTGTCTTAAAACAGCTGCTCTCAAATTAAGTTTCTCCCTTTTGTTGATCTGCGTAATGTTTCAGATATGTGGGCAAGACTGACAAGACACAGCTGCTGAATGAGCCTGATTGATTTTCAGCATTGGGTACTTATGCGGCAACATCCTTGGTGACCTGAAATGCACTCAGTGCCTTCCAAATTGGGAAATGCGTTATCCATTGCACTTTCTGTCTTCTTTCTTTTACTTTTTTTTTATTTCAGTTGTACCTCTAGACACGTACAAGCACCTCTTCTTCAATGTCAGCTTGCAGTTTCATTACTGTGCTACCCTTTCATTCTCCGCTGAAAAGCAGGGGAAGCAGAAGCAACTTAATCTCACTTAGTCTGTGGTAGGCACAAAAAAGAAGCTTTACCTGTGCCTTGAAAGGTTTTGTTTGAACAGAAATCTGAGTGAATTGAACTTCAAATCAGATAAAACTGGTTTGCTTTGTCCCTTTGGCTCCTCATTATCATGATGTTTATTAGCAAAACTGTAGGAAAAGGAGACAATGGCCTGGATGACTTCAAAGAAGAACCAAAATTAAGAGTGATTCTGTTGCACAGTGTTGCATGGGATAGGTTTTAATCTACATGTACTCCTCAAGGAGGAGACAAATTACCGTGCACAACAGAAAATTCAAGGTAAGATATCCACTGTCAGGCACAGAAGGTCAAAAATTGAAGACCTGAGCACCTTGGAAGGCAAACTCATTGCTACTTTCTCTGGTTGTACAGCACCTTGCACAGAGTCAGGTCTCTGTCATCAGCTTTTATATGGTGCAATAAGATTATAACAGTTTATGTGAACACAAGACCTTCAGTTTGCACTCATGGTAGCAAATGCTCCACAGAAATCAGTCAAAGACACCCATCATTTAAAACAATCCTGACTACAAGAAACACCTTGTCCACTGTGGGAGTCCACAGCTGGTCTGGGGACTCAAGGATGGATCTTAGCTTTGAGCAGATAATGATGTTTCCCTGAAAGAGCCCGGGAAGCCCTGAGGCTGAAGAGTCCCAGGGAGTGAAGGAGATAAGAGGCCTAACAGGCAAATTCCACAGAACAGCAACCTGGCACGAAGTCAGGGGTCACAGTTGGAGGAACAAGAAGAGCACCAGCCAATCAGCATGTGTAAGGAGAACAGACTGAGCTATCCTACAATAACGAGAGCTTGAAGAATATGTGCTACCAATTAGAAATTGTTGCTAGGTAAATGATGTGCACAATGTAACCAATAATGGAATAGCTTGTACTGCGTGCTATGCCAAAGAGATTATAAAAGAGCGATGTTTTACTAAATAAACGGCTTTCACTTGATCATATTGATCGTGGTGTGATTGACCCGAGCTCCTGCAGTCCACTACTAGTTGCCCTCCATACAGTGAATGCTTTTGCACTGGTGACTTGGATGCAGACTCAATATCCTGATGCAACAAGTCAACAGAGCCTTCTACACTGAGTAATGATATTTATCCATTTCCTTGAGGTGCTTCATCATGGAGAGATTAGACAGTCACACATATACGGCATCTGAGTTTGGGCTTATGTGTTTGTTCATTAGTATGTATGTATCTATGTATACAAATACAGAGAGATACATAAGTCTCAGAGTGCGTTAATGTGCTAGAACAGAGTATCATAGATTAATGCCCATGTGGAGCACCAGCAATGTGTAAAACTACCTACCTAGTCCTGAAAAAATTCAGAACCAGGAGCTGATTGAAAGTTAAACACACACAAAATCCAATACAAATGTCTTCTGCTATGGAAACTTAGATTATTTTATACTACTACTCCCCATATTCATATTTTTACTATTTGCAACATTTTATTTTCTAGTTGTAGATATGCATTTTTCCCCATAAAATGCAATTACTAATAAAAGCAAAATGCATGTTCACAAGAACCCATGGAAAACAGAATCATTAAGAGTTCTAACCAACTAATCAAGTTCTACCTACAACTCATAGACCAAGGTGAAATCTAGAAAACAATACCCCCTTCTTCCTTCTTGCCCATAGACATATCGATGGAGAAGCTGATTGCATTCTTACATAATAACAAATGTTGTTGAAATGTTAAATGTAAGATTCCCCTGAATATAGCACAGGTCACCTCCTGTAAATGTTGGGCTTCTCCAGAGAGGCTGGGATACAGTAGGATTTGGATAAAAGTCTAACAAATAATTTGGCCCAGTGCAGTAACTATCAGTCACGACACAAATGCTGTTATCAACCAAACCATCATTTATTATTTTAATCTGCAAACGTGCACAGATGTGAGTAAATTTGTGTAAACAATTATACAGGATATAACTTGCTGCCCAGAAAACTAACCCAGCTCTTCTCCAGACCTTGTACTGCAGTCCTTCAAACAGGCTAAATTTCGCTTATAAAAGTGTTCCACCCATGTGTGTAAGACTGTTTAACTAAGAAATATTTTTCTCAAGAGAAAATACAGTTTCTTACAAATGTTAGCATTTTTTTTAAATCAAGGCTAAAGATAAATCAGACAGACTTTTGCTGTAGCACTTACTTTCCTGTTAGACACTACTTGCAATATAGATAATGCTACTAATATTTAATAAATGGATATCATTTCTTCCCCTGCTACCAGAAAAATGTCATTTACTTCAAAGATGCATATGAACAAAGTGAACAAAGTAGTCCTGTTTAATCAAAACATGATAATTAATAGGATTCCAAGTACCCTTATAGTGGGGAACAAGAATAGCAGGTAGCAATTTCACTACTCTTTCAAGTCTGTGATTGTGCTACTGAGTGGGAGGATCTGACAGCTATGAACTTACTTCTTGTCATTTCAGGGGGGAGTAATTAACAAGTTGACTACATACGTGTGGCTATTAACACGGACGGTACCTTGGATTTGGTAAGGTGTAGATGGCTGCTGGCTTCCATGAAAGAAAGGTTAATGGAGACATTTGTCCTGTGATGAAGAATTTTGAATTGAACATGATAAATCATCCACCCCTAGGAAACCACAGCATAAATGACCCTTCTAATTTTAAAAATCATTTAAGGAATATTTTTACAAATCACAATATACAGGGAAAGGGTAAACAAGTCTTCCACTGCTGGTCCAATTTACAGGTTGCAAGCTTCACTTCAGTTCCTTCTAATTTCATGATTCTAATTGTACTTATCATCACTGTATGTGAGTTGTGATATCTACAATAGAACCACTGGACTAAAGCCACAGAATGACTTAAATGTTCACTCCAACTTCAGTCATCTGACTTCCAGGACCTTTGAATATTCCCAGGACCTTTAAATTTCCACAGCTGCCACATAACATGACATTTCTCCCTTCTGTAGTCCTAAGAACCTATGTTCTTAGGAGTCCTCAGCTGGTCTGAGGACTCAGGGATGGACCTTAGCCTTGAGCAAGATTATGTTTCCCTGAAAGAGCCCGAGAAGCCCTGAGGCTGAAGAGTCCCAGGGAGTGAAGGAGATAAGAGGCCTAACGAGCAAATTCCACAGAACAGCAACCTGGCACGAAGTCAGGGGTCACAGTTGGAGGAACAAGAAGAGCACCAGCCAATCAGCATGTGTAAGGAGAACAGACTGAGCTATCCTACAATAACGAGAGCTTGAAGAATATGTGCTACCAATTAGAAATTGTTGCTAGGTAAATGATGTGCACAATGTAACCAATAATGGAATAGCTTGTACTGCGTGCTATGCCAAAGAGATTATAAAAGAGCGATGTTTTACTAAATAAACGGCTTCCACTTGATCACATTGATCATGGCGTGATCGACCCAAGCTCCTGCAAACCTAGGCTTTCTTTACAGTATTTCACACTTGAGAGCACTATTAATCTGACTAATTTGAGGTGCAGGTGTTAGGGCAAGATAAATCATGCTCTAGAACTTCAGTATATTTATGTTACGGATTAGAAACCACAATTCACTTGTGCCTTCACTGTGGTTCAAAGCTCTGGATAAACTTATAAAGTCTCCTGCCCTAATGTCACCAGCCAAATGGACACTTTTCTCACACTTAAATCCAGACAGGATCTATAGACTAGGAGTTGAATTCCCCAGATTAAATCAGTGGCTCAATCAAACAAAGGCATATATATGAAACTCTATTAAAACCTGCAATAGCTAAGAACTTAAGAATGAGGTTAACAAACGATGGTTTCTATTCTTGGCTGATGATTTCTAGGTACTGACTATGGTAAATATCATTATGAAAGAATTCTAATAAAACAGTTTCATTATTATCACTATTACTAATATTACTATTATATAAATATATCATAAAAATGCTTTTATATTGACACAGTTATTAATACAGGCTTTATTTCCTTCTTAAATTTTAATCTAATCAGTGCTTAAGAATAGCAACCACAAACTTAGGTTACCACTTCCATACAATTTTTGGTTACTCTTCTTTTCTGTATGTTTAGCAGATATATAATTAAACTCAAGAGTTTTCTAGGAGGAATAGAAGGGTTATTTTTTGTGCTTTGATCCTCCATTGACACAAAACAATTTTAGCTTTGTGTATTTTGTCAGCTTCCAGTTGCTTGCACCTCAAGGGCCCTTCTGAGCTGGAAGCATAATCCCTCCAGTAGTTTACCCAGCTGGTTTTTTAATCCATCTAATTTTCTTGCAAAGGTAACTACCACTAGTCTCTTTGATAACAGAGTTCAGCTTGGGACGGTATCTTGGTTTGCTGGCTGGTGTCTGAGAGTGACTCTGCATGGGATGGTTGACTTGTTTTTCACATCTTGCATGTCTCAGAAATAAAAGGATCTCTTTTCTCCTCTTTCATTCCCACTTATACTCCCATTTCCCTGTACTCTATACTATCTGTTTTGTACTTTTTGAGCTTGCAGAATTTTTTTTACCCAAGTCATTAAACTCACTAGCCTTGTAGACAACTATTCTGTGTTGGGGTGGCTTAGTTTTCTTCTGTACTACTGTTGAATCAGCTTAAGACATTGTCCGACAAATGCCAGAGACCAACCTGACTGGGAGAAGGGAGGAGATGAAGAGCGAGAATTCCTCCTTTTCCACACAAATGAGTTGTTGGATTTGGCTCATCTTATTTCACAAAACTACAGTAACCTGCATCATTCTTTGTTCATGACTCAAGGTAAAGAAATCAGATACCCCTACCCTGGATTTTCTCTCTGCACAATTTCCTTCCCTGACACCTCACAACATGCTGCAGAGGCTCCTAATTGCAGCTACTGTCTGGTAGCCCTGTGGCTATTTCAGATTGTAGCTGAAGTGGCTGAAATCTGCTTGCATAGCTGCTGCATTAAGTTTTCTAAGGGCATGAGTGATAGACACAGAGAAGCGCATTTCCAAGACTAAACCGCAAGCCTAAATGCTCTTCAAGGTGTTCTGATTAACCTACAACCCTTAAGCAGGTGTTTGGTGAAATGTTAGGGGAAAAAATTGTCAGTGCAGGAACTGTTGTCTGTGTCTTTTTCTGGTTTGGGAGGCACAGACTGCATTTGCTTGCCTGCCATTGTTTATGTCAGAGATATTAGCAAAGGAAAATTACTAGATTAAGCACTGTTTCCCAGTTCTCTGAAAATGCTAAGTGACAGCGAGCTGTCACCTGCTGTAAACAGCGCTAAAATAATTGCACGATGAGTTGCATTTGTAAGAAAATATGAATGTGACAAAGCAGTAGCAGACATTAAGTGTGTGTCCAGAATTTTAGAGGTGATTTATCTTCAATGTGGACAGGGAAATGTAATCAGTTATTTCTTACATGAAGTCTGCAAACTGTTTAGGACTGAATAATTGGCTTACCAAAGCAAAATCCCAAGAAAGAAGGTTTAATAGCAGAGCTAGACATCATGTACCTGAGTGAAACAGCATATTTAGAATGGGGGCAGATTATTTCATTAAGGAGGAAAATACTGCAGTTCTCAACAGAGGAAGGGGTACAGAATCAAAGCTCCTCTTGAGCTCAGAGTGTATATAAGATAGAGGATATTGTTCAGCCTGAAATGTTGAGAGATGATCCAACTATCATTAATCTGCTCTTCCAAGGGAAACTAACACCTTTTAAAAAACTATTTCTAAGATAAATTAGATTTTTTATGTATAAACAAATTGTTCCCATCACAGGGAGAAAGTTCTGCTGTGATCTCCCAGTCTCCATTTTCCATGGCTTCAAATAATTTCTATTTCCGTTCATGGCAGGATATAAAAACAACTCCAAGCAGAAGGTATTTTGTTGTCTCATTGAAATCTAAACTAACTGAGCATCTTAGGCACTTTATGCATTCCTAATTTCTTAATACTACTCCTTCCTCTTCTATTCCTGGGTTTTCTTTAATCTTACAGGAGGAGTACCTATGCTACCAGACACATGCCAATGTTTTCCCTTCTTTTGCCACCTTAAAAAAGATTCTGCATGGCAAGTCTTACACTGCATTTCCCTCCCTTCACCAGAGGACATCTAACCAGACACTCTGAGAGATATAGTGATGATCTGTGAAGGCCCTTGTTCTGACAAGCTGTCAGGGAAGGCACTGCAATTCAACTTCAGGCAGCTACAAAATTTCTCTCTATATGTAAGGTAGGTGTCTAAAATCCACTTACACTTAGCAGAAGCATAGATGCCATTCAGTTATCATACTCTTGGTATTTTATATGCTCTTAGGAATCTTGCTTGGCTTTCATTTACTGCATTAGAGCAGTTTTGTGCTTCATAGGTCCTATGTCACATGCACAGAGAGCCAGATGATGATGACACAAGACCTGCAGGAGATCTACAGCCTTCTGGATCAGGATCCTGAACCAAAGCAGGATATTGTAGGGCTCACTAAGCCTGTAATAAGGGAAGTGAGCAAAGACCTAAATCTCCACTCCTAAATCTCCCTGAATCCCACATAACTGGAATCTAGATACACAGCTCATGTGCAGTCATTTTAATTTAGATGTCTGAATGTGAGGCTTAGTCCTAACATAGTAGACATAATCTCTGTTTGCTCTTCTTCATGTGCATAAGTCAAAATGCTTTACAGTGAAAGTGAGTATTAACCTCTTAATGTGACATATGATGCAGGTAATACCAACAGATAGAAAAATGAAAACTAATAATAAAACGCAGGATTAAGAATACAGTTCAAATGCATATACCAGTATTCTTACATATTCTTAATTTCTCATTTTAAATGATGATGAATATGGAACACAAACATAGGCAATTTAGCTATGTCTACACGATCAATCTGAATAACCTTGGAGACAGTCTTTGGAGACAAATTGTTCTAGTTCCAGATCACTTTATACAAGTCGTTTATTCAGTCTCACATGAGGCTAATAAATATATGGAGAATGATGAATGAAAGGCAGTCTTGATTATTAAGCTATGGATCATAGGATTTTTTTTTTATAAAATAATAATTTTGGAGTTAAAATCCAGTTGTGATTTTTTTCAGTCCAATTCAAATATTTTATCTTCTATGGAAAAATGATAATGAAAATGAAATTAGGGATGAAGTATACACATATACATGTTTTAGATGAGAGTATAAATTATCTAGAAACATTTTATACCCTAATAATGAATTTGAAGAGTACTTTTGTGTCAAGATGCCCCTCTCCCGATCTATTAGATGTGTCCCATCTTTGTCTTCTTTCACTCTGTCATTACTGATGAGTTTGTATTTTGCTTGCTTTATCCTTTTTCATTATTTTACCTTGAAAACAGATATAATATTATTTATAATATAGACTTTTTTGGTACACATCCTATAGCCTTAGAAGATTTTTAGTCACATTTTATCTTTTTTCTCAAATTCACCCACACATTTCCTCTATCTTATTAAAGATGAGATTAAATGTGTTTTATTTGATGCATTGGTGAATGCATTACTTCGTTAGGAAACCTCATGGAAATTCATGTGCTTGATGCTAAAGTGCCTCCCATCCCACACCCATTTCAATTAAAGTTTGACATTGACACAGCCTTAATGCCCTCAACTGCTCATTTGACACAATCTCATGCAGTGATATCTCACCAAAACAGGAAGCTGTTTTCGCATCTCGTTTGCATTATGCATTCATTTTAAGATTAGTCACATGGTTAATGAGCATCTTGGAGGCTGTCCAGTTTACTGCACTGTGTCATGCTTCCTCTTCTGCCACTCTACTTCCATTAACTCTCAGTGATATTGCCAAAGCCTGTACAGAGTGTAAATTGCTCTTATCCATTTGTTCCAGAAAACGATCACATCAACTGCCACTTGGAAATTGTTCCCATTGTTGACTGCAATTAAACATTAAATGTGCACTGAAATAATGTCATTTTCTTGAAGTGCTAACTCTGAAATTTTGCCACATACAGTCTAATACTAAAATAATTTTGTCCTTCCCCTCCTCATTTACTTACAAAAATAATATGCCTCAAAATTCTGACCTGCAATGGTTGTAGTAAGCCTAAAATACTGTCATTATTTGCACTTTATCTTGAAGTGGCATTAAACTCCAAGTGACAGCATTAATATCAGCACTTCAGGTAGCATTTAACTATTTAATCAATGTTTACTCTCTATTTTAAACAAATACTGACACATCTATTTGTGTATTTATGTGTACGCACATTTATTTATATCACTATATAATGTCTGCAGTTTGAGTTTCTCAGGATATTATCAGCTTTTCCAAACTATGACAACCAGCTAAAATAAAAGACAGTTTCATACATCAGAAGGGACCGTTTATTGTGATCATTTATTTTGACACCATATGTT
>JAVFHW010083329.1:42335-68679 GCA_032159205.1 Eurystomus glaucurus suahelicus
AGAATAAAAAACAGCCTCTTCCCTCAAAGAAATCCACACTAGTCCTTTAAAAAGTCTTGGACTTAAAAAATTGTTGGACTATCCATCACAAATTATTCAAAACTATAATTATTTTGTCTATAAATTATAAACATAGAAAGAAAAACATGTAAATAATTCTAGATCTATCTGGATACCTCTTTTAGGATCAACATTAGCACACTGAAATATAAGTGTGTAAGACATACCTATCTGTTAGCACGTTTATCACATAATGTAGCAACTGAAATACCTTTTTAACAAAACTTCTGCATCATATCACAGTAGCAGCAGTTTTCTGTGATCAAAATCCCCTGTAATATGTCCAAAATGTCAAAGGATAAGAGAAAAAAAAATTGTAAGTACAAAGCACGATTATATTCAAATTGTATATTTCTACTATACTGCTAGAGATATTAGTCACTGTAGAAAAAGAAAGCTCTAATGCACTGGTAACATAATGTCAAACCACAATCAAAAGGAATGATAGGGAAAAACCATTTTCCTAGGGACTGTCACAAAAAAGGCAAAAGTAATGCCTCTGGATTTTCAAAGCTACATGATTATTACTGCATAATGTTTAGGATAAATTCCTAGCTGTGTGTTTGGAGGGAAGCAGAAGTGGGAAAGGGAAGCACATCTGGAAGCATATTAAAGTGAACAGACTCCTCTGCATCCTCTGGTCAGTAACAGAAAGCAATTTTCTCCATAGCCTCATGTTCAACTAGACAAAAGAAAAATACATTCCCATTTTTGGACTGCCCTTAAAGTTCACTATCTTATCAGTTTATATATGAAGTATGAAATAAAAATAAAATAAGGAGAAAAAAAGCCTTCTAAAAATCTTCAAAAGTCAATCACCCATGTATATGCTTCTATGGAGCAAGGAACAGGTCAGGACATAAGATGTGTTCTTTGCACCAAAAGAATCGAACTTCAGAACATTTCTTAGGATTGAAAGGACTTGGGCTTTTATTAAATAAAATGTGAAAACCGGTTGCCAGCCATTTGTTTTTAAGTCAAAGCAAAAGCTACTGTAGATTCCTTAATTTCTGGGGTTTTTTTATGTGTTCCTAACAGATCAGGATCAACTGAACAAGATGGTTTTATGGATCTTCTCTATGGACTGAAAACGGTTTCATTCTGCTTTTCAGCTAGAATATCAACCAGATTATATCAGTCCTATGCTCGTGTGCTTTGGGAATGGTTTATTGTCTCATCTTCTATATCTAGATGCAAGTAAATTTCATTAAAATCTCCAGAAATGAAAACCAGCTGAAAGAATTCTTCCACTCCCAAGCCAATGCTTAAGGCAGGGAATGAAAAGTTAAGATGGACAAAGTGATAATAAACATTTAGTAACCTCAGGGATCATTGAAGTCTTGCCAATAAAACCAAAAATCATAGACTTCTGGGATTTCAAAGACAATGGTGTTATTCACAAATGTTCCTACATTTCACAGTCTCCTGCTCAAGCATTGCTATTTGGGCAGCTCTTAGAAAGAGACCTGTCAAACACAAGGAGGTACAGTATCAATACTATCAGCACTACCTACTTAAACCACGGCTAAATTTACACAGTTAAGTATCACGGTCACTGCTGCCACAATCTCACACCATCAAAAACATAGAGAATGGAGTACCTAGTGCAAGAACATCAGAAAAAAATCTGTAGGTATTTATTAGATACTTATGTCCATGTAAAGTAAAAGAAACACTAGACCTTATCTTGCAGCTCAACTAGAGAAGAGCAGACTGAGCACGTTTGTTAATATTGGAAACGTGTGGGCTACGATTTAAACACGATAGAACTATTTTTTTTTTCCCGAAGAATATTACCCTTTTAGTGACACCTACAGAAACAGTTGTTCCTTTAAATGCCCGAAGACAAATAAAAGCACAAGTATTCAGAACAAGTTAGTTCCAAAGAAGTACACTAAAACCTGAGGTCAACATCCTTACAGAAGGAGAGTAAACAGTGTACAAATCACCAAGTGAATCCCTGGCTTAAAGTGCATGACACGAAGGAATGGCAATATATTGATATCCCAAGTGATCGGTGATTTCAGACAGCTGAAAAGCCAGGTTCAATTTTCTGCTTTACCACTCTGACAGACTGAAGGTGCATTTTGTATGTGGCCTGTCTTTTACTTTCTTGATGATCTGCTGCTGGGTTATGGTAAGAAACAAAATTCTGACTGTCTAGATCACTGCTCACCTCATTTTTTTTGCACTGATGGAAAATAGTTTAAAGATGCCTATTAGTGGATGTACAGAAAAACCATGGGATAAATTCTGTGATTTGAGACCAGGTGGAACAGTGAAAGCAATCTCAGCAGTATAAACTTTTCCAGTGTATTGAGATTTTTACATGTATTTGTTTCTTATTACAGATCAGATAACAAATTATTTGTTCTCTTTGTCCTTTGTTTTATGTCCAATTTTGAGGAGTCTTACTACCAATTTACACAAGAGGAAACATATGTACTTAGCTGAAGATAATATTCTGCTGTTTAGTATGTGGTTTAGAGCATGAATAGAAACAAGCCTTTCTCAGGATGTCCTCAGCATGTTCTGAGATACAGAAGTGCTGAACAGTTAACTCAGAGTTGTACTTCCAATTCTGCCTCTAGCCAGCTGTGTGAGTTTGAATTCAGCATCTCATTTCTCAGTTCTCTATCTCCCTCCCTCTTCTCCTATTTAGAGTGTTGGTTTTACCTAGTAGAAGCTGTGTCTTAGTCAAGGAGACCTTCATCCTGATTAGGGCCTCTAGGCATTCCTGCAGTGTGTACTTATAATGCATCATAAGCTTTCTTTCTCTTTATGATTATCTATTATTCATATTGTGGTAGTGTCTAGAGACCAATAAGTTAAGATTATGACAAGATATAATATATGGATAAATACAGATGGCAGGTGGATAGTTAATAATAAAAATGGGTGTATGTACATTACGTAATGGTGTCAGTAATGACTAATGTTACTCTTCTCCAATTAGATCTATTTTTTTTTCCTGAGTGGAACAAATGAATTTGTTGCAATTCCATAGTAGTTTTGCCTTCTTTAGAGTCAACACACCTCATTTTTATACTGAAATATTTTTAATGGTTATGAAATTGCTAGTGGCATGAAGAGGTTACACGTTGTTTTTTTTTTTTTTTTAATCATTAAAACACCACAATTTGCCAGGAGTTAATATTCAGGAAATGTGAAATACTAGAGAAATAATAAACAAAATACTACTGTTAGCTGCTCTATTTAGCAATGCAGTAATTTTATAAATAATTTTATGTGCTCCCAGAGCACACCTCCAGTATACTAAATTGAGTAGTCACTTGGTTTTTCTACAGAAAGTCGGCTAAGAGTTTAAAAGTGGAAAACAGTGCTAAAACAACAAAACCTTAAAAAACACACTCCAGGATGGATTTTACATTATTTTAGTACTTTGAAATGCTTCTTTCTATCTTGTAATCCTTTTGTTTTGCATTCTGTGATCATAATTGCACAGTCATTAGTAGTTATAAAGCATGAATCCACAAATCTGTTGTTGAAGAGATTTTTTACAAAGCATTACGGGAAGAAGTAACTATGGTATGGCCATGACACAATTTAACTATCATCACAGAATTAAGGTTTAATCTAAAGTTTACAAATCTTGCTTCTATCTAAGTGCTATGTAGGAGCAGCTTCTCACTGTATGACAATCTTGAATAGGCAGAGAGACTGAAAGGCATGAAGAGAATAATCCCTACTCACCTATAGTTGGATCATGATAGTCAGGGAACCGATGGCTTATGAACTGCATTGTCATTGCTGGGGAAGAGAAAGACAGAGGGAAGTAAAAAGAATGATATTACTGTTTCAAATGACAACAGGGAAAACATGAAGCATAGAATTCACTCATCCAAATATTAGATTATGCATGGTTTAGTGGTGGACTTGACAGTGAGGGGTTAATGGCTGGACTTGATGATCTTAAGGGTCTCTTTCAACCAAAATGATTCTATATTTTTATGATTCTATCTTTTTAATACGTGGTAAATACTGTTAACCTGATATAGTATACAGATGAAATTGCCATGAAGAATACTTAAAATATAATTTACAAGGCTGATTCATAAAAGTTTTCATGATGTTACAAAATGCCACTAGCTGCAGTACCTGATTTGATTTCTGATGCATTTTAGAAAAACCTAACTCATTAAACTTGATGCAGCAGACAAATTCTTCTGTTAACTACCTAGAGCCTGGTTTCTTCTGAACAGACTGTTTTATGCTGAATATTACCTTCTTTCAGAAATTTTAGGAAAGTTACATGAGTCTTCAGGAAAATTACTTTGCATCACTCAGAACAGGTGGCATTCTGGAAGAAAATTCCAATTTATGTAGAAAGCCAGAAGCCTTCATATGCTGTCAATCCATAAGTTTCCAACATGACATCTGAAGTTCATGGACTTTGAATAATCACAAATCATAGGCTTGGGTGTTCAGTGGTGACAGTAATACCCTCAATTGTCAGAACAGCATGGGAAGTTATGCTGTCTTTGTTGTTTTTCTTCAAGAGTTTGAATCTCAGCTCACATGAAAAGTCAAGGTACCTACCTAACACTGGAGAAAAGACCTTGAAAAGTGAAACAGGTGAATTCCAATTGAACAGAAGTTGGGGGAGGGGGGGGATGTAAGACCTAACAGATTTTTTTAAACACTGCTTGATTTTTAAGCCAATTTCATTATTTTAAATTTTCATGGGTTTTTAATGCCTGCATTAAAATTCCTCTAGAGCTGCTCTGTGGACACTTGTTTAAAAGGAAGTACCCCACCTGAATTGTAACTATCAGTCATATAGTTATTAACATATTAAACCAAATACGAGATTCTGCCTTGCATCTGGAACATCTCAGTTACCTTCCATAGAAGTGGTTATGAATAAGAACTGCAACATTTAAAAATTCTATGTATAAATACACCCATTTTAAAAACAACATTGTTTTAGTTTAATGTTTGTCTTCCTTATATTTTCAAGAATCAGGGGGTTAAGGAGGCAGTTTTACAAAATGATACAGACAAGGAGTATTAAACATTTATTACCATGTTAATAAATTATTGCATCTTTAGTGTAGACAAATATAAATCTTAAGAAGCAGCATTATAAATTCATAGTAACTCAGTGAGGGTAACTGTGTAAAAAAAGCTCATTCAGTCTATACATATTATAGGGGAACAAATCTACGTGCAGTGACACTCATGTTTTCTATATTATCTGTTGTCAGATGCATTACTTTTAAGTACTGTCTATGTTTGGACACTTTCATTTTCAGGACACCTGTTTTTTTAATAACGACAGGTTTTTAAACACCCCCACATGATAACTGTTAGTGGTTTAGGAAGAACGAATTGATGCCTAATGTGGTCGGCCTGGTTTGCTCCGAGAAGCAGAGGCAGCTAGCAGAGATGCTGTTCATATGGTTTATGCCTACATATTTTGAGCTTTCTGGGGGCCTGTACCACAAATGATTTCAATTTGTTTCACTACCTGCAGCTTTTTCGTGCCAAGCTTCTTTTATAAAGGCAAAGTACTCTGTATCTTATCTCATTCTGTTTCCTTTTGGAGCTATGCCTGTGTCACAAAATCTCTTGTTACAACTGAAACAAAAATTCTCAAAGGACACTCCAGATACAGGAGGCTTTGTGCTCACAGGCTCTCGACCTGCTGGGGGACTTCAGCTGCCCTGGCATCTGCTGGAAAAGTGGCATGGTGAGCTGTAGGCAAACCAGGAGACTCCTGAAATGCATGGAGCATAATTATCTTAAGCCAGATAACAGACAGCCTTACCAGAGGCAATGCAATGCTGGATCTGATGGTTACCAACCCAAGTGAGCTAATCTGTGTCATCAGGATTGGAGGCAGCCTAAGCTGCAGTGATTATGCACTGGTGGAGTTTACAGTCCTGATGGTGAGGGGCAAAGTCAGGATCCTGAATTTTAGGAATGCAAAATTCTAGTTCTTTAAGGAGTTAGTCAATAGAATCCCCTGGGAAATGGCCCTCAGGGACAAGGAAGTATAACAGAGTTGGGAGATCTGTAAGGACTCTTCCTATACAGTGGAAGGTCTATGGGTCCATTGATCTCCAGGTGTAAGAAATTAGGCAAGGAAGGCAAAAGACAGACATGGCTGAGTCAGGACCGGCTGGTCAAAGTAAAGGGCAAGAAGAACTGTACAGTCAGTGGAAGCAGGGACAGGTATCTTGGGATCAAGTGCACTCTCAGCAAGTTTGTGGGTGACATCAAGCTGACTAGTGTGGTTGACATGTCATCGAGAGGGATCTAGACAAACTTGGTAAGTGAACCTCACAAGCTTCCACAAGGCCAAGTGCAAGATCCTGCACCTGGGTCAGGGCAATCCTCAACTGACTGAGAGCAGCTCTGTGGAGAAAGACTTGGGGGTACTGATGCGTGAAAAGTCAAACAGGATCCAGCAACATGTAATCACAGTCCAGAAGCCAATGTCCTCCTGGGCTGCATCCCCAGCAGTGTGGGCAGCAGGGTGAGGGAGGGGATCCTGCCACTTTGCTCCACTCTGGAAAGACTCCCCTGCAGTTCTGGGACCAGCTCTGGAGTCCTCAGCACAGGAAAGACATGGACCTGCTGGAGCAGAGCCAGAGAAGGCCACAGCAATGATGCAAGGGTGGAACACCTCTGTTGTGAAGCTGAGAGAGTTGGAGGTGTTCAGCTTGGAGAAGAGGATGTTCTGAGAAGACCTTATTGTGGCCTTTCAGTAGTTAAAAGGGGCCTATAAGAAAGATAAGGACATCTTTTTAGCAGGGCCTGTTGAGACAGGACAAGTAGTGATGGTTTTAAAAGGGGAGATTCAGACTAGATAGAAGGAAGAAATTTTTTACATGGAGGGTGTGGAGAGAGGTGGTGGATGCCCCATCCCTGACAACATTCAAAGACAGGTTGGACAAGGCTCTGAGGAACCTG
Organism: Eurystomus glaucurus suahelicus; assembly: GCA_032159205.1. Classification (NCBI taxonomy): domain Eukaryota; kingdom Metazoa; phylum Chordata; class Aves; order Coraciiformes; family Coraciidae; genus Eurystomus; species Eurystomus glaucurus. Next base: position 49,335 of record JAVFHW010083329.1, read on the forward strand.
ATCCAGTTGAAGATGTCTCTGCTCACTGCAGGGTTGTTAGACTAGACGACGTGTGAACATCCCTCACAACTCCAACTATTCTATGATTCTATGAACCCATGGTAGCCATTTTTCCTCTCTGCCAAGACAGCCCCAAATCAATACATGATTTATATCCTCATCAAATCCATAGGATCTAAGAGGACTGAAATGATTTGGAAGCATCATACTAACCTTTTACACTAACATGCAAAATGCTAGCCACTGGGATGTGTCCCAGACCACTCTGTGTGAATGTGTATCATCAAAACTGTCAAAGGAACCTGGGCTGCATACAGTGCTTCAGAGGCAGATCAGACAAGGAACTTACGTCTTGTAATGTCACATGAAACAATACTGAATTGTATATGTCTGATTCTAGTCAGTCTAGAGCTCTACATGAGCTGAGTTAGTTATACATAAAATGAATTTGGAGAGGTACAGAATTTGAGAAAGGTGTTCAGCGAAGCACGCTACGTAATGAACACATCTTACAGACAGCTGGCTAGGGAAATGGTGAATAAAAGCTTCCTTTTGTATGCATTTTGCCCTACAACTGTTTCCATGACAGACTTTCATCAAGGGCTTCTCCTAATCACCAGAGTATGGACTGTCTTTAGTTTCTTTACCTCTTGTCATCTCTTGCATGAGGCTTAGCACACTCTCCCAGAAACAAGACATATGGTTTTGTTTTCTCAGACAGAAGGAATTGAGGTGCACTGACTTTAAAATCACTGAATTACAATGTAAAATAAGAAAACTGGGGTATAAGAGGTGGGAATCACAACCCATCTTACTCTGCATGTTCTTTAAAATAAGAATTCTGCTAAATCCTACTGAATATTAGTGCAGTTAACATTTTCATAGCAGGCATAACAGGCGACTTCCTCTTAGGGAAAGAAACAACCAGCTTGTGGCTTCGAACAACAAACTCCTTACATCATGAGGATGGAAGACAAAGAAGTATGAAAACATCAGGTCTGACACACAACAATTGTGTCCAGATTTACCAGGTATTTCACAGTCACGGCTGCCGAACATGCAGAAATTTGTTCTGAATGATGGATGGCCAGAAGTTGGTGGAATGCTTCCCAGGGCAAAAGAAGACCCAATTGCCATTGGCATGAAACCACACAACCCAGTAGGAGCCTCAGGAATCAGACCTGCTTATAACCAGCTCAGGGCTCCCCAGCAGGACAGCTGCCTCAGCTGGAATATGCTGGTTTCTTCACTGATACTAAAATAGCTCCAAAGTACTTTTCCTGAGCAAATTAATTCTGAAAACTAATGCAAAAATAGTATGGGTATTCCATGCTGTTTTATGAAAATATTGTCCTTTATCCCTCTTTTTTTTATTTTCCATTGTCCTTTTTTTAATATAAATTAGCACTTATACCTAACAAATCCAAGGCATCATCATATATTTTTGTGACCATTTTCCTTTGGAAATCCAAATAATTTTTACACATCTATAAATTAGGGACCTTTCACTCTAATTTATGCTACACAAAAAGCACTGTATCAAAATATGGCTTTAAGGCAGGATATTAAAACAAGAATAAATGGATAAGACCGATATTTGAATAAATACATATACATGGAAAAGCAGAGTCAGTTAAAAAATGTAAAAAACAAAACAAGACCTTTTAATCCATAGCAGATACTGTGAAACATTTTGAAATGCAAGTTGCCTGAACATTTTTAATGAATATTTTATAACACTGTGAAGATCATTCCATTTAAATGGGACATGTACATCACATGGCAACTACGATAAGTAAAAGGATCATTGTTTCAGATGAATAGTATCTTCTGATCTTTGTCTATGCAAGTGCAGATTGCCTCTGCTGAATAAACGTAAGCCTGATATGTATGAGTAACTATGCAACTTTAAAGTTCTCTAGAGTTTTTAAAATAAAAAAGGAGTCCAGATCCTGCATTTAATTTTCAGTTGTTTCCAATTATGCTTATATAAAGTTCATTAACTATCTAGAGAAGTATATATTAAAACTATGCTGGCACTGAAATATGTATGTTGTCTATTAATAATATAGTCCTGTTTATTGCTTTTCATATAATTCCTACTCACTTCCCAGTATTTTATTTACCTCCCAGTAGGAAATGCCATGCTTAGAAAAAGGCTGAGGTTATATTATTTCTTCTAAAGCATCCTTTTGATCAGTGCAGCAATATTAAATTTCATGTAAAGAAAGTATCAGCTTTTTAAAAGATGTATGCTTGCGTGTGCCCACAGGCCAAAAGAAAAAATGCTTCAATACCTATACATTCGTAGAGTAGAATCCCACCGTCCTTCTAATTTGTTCTAAACATGATTTATTCTGACAACTTTCAGAGTAGTCTTATACTTATTTGTCGAGCCTGGAGAATATGTTCTGAGCTTATACAATATTCTTTATAGTAATAGTATCCCTCATGTGAATATTTCATCCTGAGCCTCGTATCCCACTTTATTCACCCAAGAACTTCCAGATATTCATATTCTCTGTATGATATGTATGATCATATATTAATCCATTTCCAAAAGGATCTTTACCCTCATCACAAAGTCCTATATTTTAAATAGTCTAACAAAATGGCCACTGCAGTTGCAGCTCAAAGATCTGTGACTCCTTATGGTTGATTCACTTTAGTTTAGAACCACTGTTCCAGTGGATCTTTAACTTGTGTTTTCACTGAGATTTTGAAGATACTAGCTTAGAAGATGGACTTAAAAATAATATAATATGGTAAAGTTAGTGGACTGATAGATTAGTTAATGAAGTTCATGAGATAAGAAGAAAGCATATCAGTATTACAAGAGAAGGTGGCAAAGAAGCTCTGGTGTCTAAACAGAACAGTAGATCATATTAACAAAGTGTGCACCATAGGAAGATAAAGTGAGAAATATGCAAAAAAGTTTAAAAGACATCCTTACCTCTATCAATTTGTAAAATTAAAATTAAAATATTTTCTAAAAACATGGCCAGGGCGTGTTGAACATTCCTGATTTTATTCTTTTGATAAGGTGTTTGTGCATAACTAAATATGTAAAAGCGTTACCATGTCAGATTTAGACTATTTCAGCAAATATACAAGCATTTTATTATTACTATTTTGTTCTCTGAAATCCTGTATAGTGTAAACTGTCCTGGTCTTTTTGATGGTTTTAAACCCATAAGACCCCAGGTATTGTCTTCTAAAATGTATGATCTCTTCAAATGTTCATGCCTGAAAACTGGAATGTTGACTTCTGTTTCATCGGTTTGGAAAAATGAAACACATCCTTATAACTATCTCTTTCGGAGCTTATTCCTGAATTTTTAGATTGGCTTGTCAAGTAAAAGGCCATTTACAATCATTCTTCTGTCCATTGAATCTTATCAAATAGACTTTGTAATAACAATGTGCAAACATATACATGATGAACAGTGAGAGGTGAAGACAGTAGTTTTTTCCAAATTCTTATCCACTCTCTGAATTGCATTAACACAGCAACTTTGACTGGCTGGACACATCAGTAATTCTAGAACATACTAGAGGAAGAGAATAAGAAAAAAATTAGAAAAACTCTTAAGTACAATCTGAGGAAGATTTCATACACGTTCAGTTTCTGTAAGTATAATAAATAAAGGTAAAAGACAATCCCAGAGATGAGAAGCTATTAAAGCTAAAGGGAAATTTTGCTGTGAAACAAATGGGACATGCTAGTTATGAACAAAATTAGGCTACAAATCACAAAATATTTCTCACCACAGATTTTCTGAAACAGAATTCAAACATGGATGGAAGACACAAGAAACTTCTTTGATACAAAGGTGCTTCATAAGTGAAAGGACTGCCTTGAATTAGTGACACAGAAAGTTCTTTGGCACAATATTGCCCTGTATTCTTAATTTAATTTAATGCATGATGTTTTAATACAGAAAGCATCTATAATCAAGTCTTCAACTAATATCAGTGATGGAAATGATTGTTTGCTTTCCTAAAATACTGTGTGTTTTTATCTCAAACATTTTATAAAGAGCCTCTTGCTTTCCAGGGAGAAGTTTCCACATGGAAAACATTGCTTTGTAATAACTAGTGATAATTTAAATGATTCTATGTTTATAAGATACTTGCATGGGGAGGGGAAATAAGTTTAAGGAAGATTCATATACAATTAATGCAATTAAAGCCAGCTCATCTGTAGCCTTTGCTGTTTTGAACAAAAATTGTTGCACTTCTGAGTTACTGCACTGTTATTTTTTTCCTTACACTAAGAAATCTTTGGACATAGCAGACATTTCTGTCAGAAGACAGTTTTCCAGGTCACAAAGGACTATGGTATTTTTGTATACAGTATATTTCCTCTGCTGTATTTGTATTTATTTTATCTATGCATGCTGCATTTAAATCACACTACCTTTTAGAATAAATAACTGACAGCAGTAGTCACCAGAAACAAAACAAAAGGAGTGAGAATGATGAAATAATCTTGTCCGTTCAAGTGCTTTACATCAGTGTGAAACTGAATTGCCAAATAGTTACAACGTCAAGGGTGAGAGAGGCTGCTTGATGTCTGTGGAGAAAAGATCTTCTGAACCAGCAGCCTTCCATGATGACATAGTTAACTCAATTAGATGGAGACCAAAACCTTTATCTGGAAGAGTATGTAAATGACTGCCTCCCACCGAAATCAATGGGATTACCTGCTTCCCATTGTTGAGGTATGTGTTGTGTTAGATCTGAGCAATGAACATCCATAGGGGCTGAAGGTTATGTCTACCAGAAAGTATATGACAAGTGTCTTGAGTAGTATCTATTTTAGTCAAAAACATGAATGAGAAGAAGAGTGATGTCTAATGAAGAGTATTACAAAGTTTTAAGAAATTTTAAGAGCACGGAGAAGACAAATAGGGAATGATTATTTATTCTCTCACCACACAAGGCAATATTATTGAGCAACAAACCGGTTTTGCACATTGAGTGTAGCTAACTGCATGATTGTCCCATGACATAGTAAATAGCAAAGTGTAGTGCTGGATTAGAAAATCAGATTTTTTAAAAACCGATTCTAATAAACATTAAGATCTCACCCCATGATAAGACACTCTATCTTTGTAGTGCTGGAGGATGTGAAGATTTTCAAGAAGTTTTAATACATTTTATTTTGTTCACATATTCTTCCCAAGACAGCTACTATAGGCTAGGTTCCCTGATAGAATACCAGCCTAAAGACACCATTGTTCTTTCCCAGCCATTTTCACATTGGTACACCCTGTAAAAAACAGGATAAGAGCTTTACCACATCATTTCAGGAACGAATGTTGCAAAGTCTGTGAGCAGCAATTATTAATTTTTTAGGTATTACAATGTATTATTTATTGAGTGGTGGCTGCAAAACGAAGGCAAGCTAAATTTTATTTCTATGTGTTAAATTCTTTCTGGTGTACTAGAAAAATACAGAATCTTGCTGTACGACAATGTACTGCATATGCTAGGCTGTTGATAGACCATTGTTTTTGTAAAGTGCTAGGTGTTTCGTTCACCTACCAAAGCTGAAGTCCCCAGCAAAGAGTAGTAAGTGCCAGAAGGACAAAGTCTTAAAAGCCAAAAGTATTTTAAATCTGTCTTACTCAAATGAAATCCAAACACATCAAACCCCATAATGCATAAATTCTAAGCACAAATTCTAAAATTCAAGTCACATGGACAGCCAGAACAGAAAAAGGGCACTCCTCCTTGTCAATTGGGTTGCTACAGATGGATCCTCTTGTTAGTTTGCATTGACTTGGTTTTCATTACGGACTGAGTTGCAGAAAGCACTGCACATGCTTCCGTTATCCCCTGGAGAATTATTTTCCATTTTTTCCATTATTTCCATTTTCCAAGGCCTGTCCATCTACTGTTTGCTCTTGTCAGTTCTGACTCTCACTGCCTTGCATCACATTTCCTCTGTGAAAATTCACACTTTCTTGCCAAGAAGGCTGTGGTTTTTCACTCCAGAGGGTCCCAGTTAGATCCCCTATTTACTTGTTTAAAAAAGCATGACACTCAAAACTACTAGTGAAACATGTCAAAATAAGCCTAAAGGGGAAAAAAAATAAAATCTAAACAACAAAAAAGACCCAACAAAAAAACCCACCAGCAATTAATGTCATAGTGATTGAAACAGGAGAGTTTTGCTGTTTAGGCTGCACAACAAGAGAAAGGCTTCTACATACAGTTTTGTACTCTCTACCATTGTAAAGCAAGACTGTAATCAGAATGTGGAAGTGGAGTTGGCAGTGACAGAGCAAGGCAGAAAACAGCTTTCTGTGGAGAATACTCGGTTTTATTTCTTCTCTTGCATTAGAAGGAAAGAAAAGACTTGATGCTGAAATCTGTATGATGTTGCAATATGTGCCCCCAGGGTAAAAGCAAAGATTTAGGAAGAAGACAAGTGGAATCACTCCCTCAGGAAGAAAAAAAATCTTGGTTTTGTTTTGGAAGTCACTTTGAATGCATAAATAAAAATTACTAACCTCGGAGTACCTCTCAAGCTGCTCTTTCACACATGCATTAGATGCAAAGACATGATTTCTCACTACTTCTCTTCTAAGTGTGATCAGTGGAACAAAGACATATAGTAGGTACTGGTTACAACTTTCCATCAGGGACTGACGAACAAAAAGAGAAATTGCACAAAAATTCATCCTGGACTTGATAAACTTTCAGGAAGACTTCAGCTAAAGTGCTCTCACTGCAGAAAAGTTCCAGGTCTTCTGAATCAGCACATTCTAGTGAAAAATGGTTGTACTAAAAACTTCTGACTGACAAAAATCTACATCTAGGCTCGGTTCCTCATGCAATATAGGAAGGCAGAATATACTGCATTCTAAAATTCACATTAAAAATTCTGTTCAGTATTTAAGGAAACAGTGAGCAGATGAGAGTTGTATTTATTCCTTATATAAGAGACATCATCATAATGTGATACAAACTAATGATAATGACAAGGTAGATTGCTACCACTTATGCAACATTTCCTCCATAGTATATCCGTGATCCCTACCAGAAAGGTCTCCCACAAAAATACCGAATATTCCCTACATTGCTTAGGTTATGCAACTTGACAAGACACATTAATAAACAGAAATTACTTCTGGTAAATGCTGCTATTAGTGCATTTTCCCACTGTGTTTCTTCCATCAAGTTAAAATTGGTGAGAAAACTTAATGTGTCTTCTACCACACTTCAGTGAGAAAATCTAATGGTAACTTAAGCCTTCTGTTATGAGCAATCCAAAATATAATGGCATAAAAAGGTTTTAAACTAGACTCCAGTATAATGTGGTTTTCAAACAGAATACATTATATAAAGCTAGAAAGACTCAAGTTTCACATATTGTTTCAGAGAACAATAAAGCTAACCTTGAATCATTACAAACAGACGTTTTAATTAAAGTTAATGGATAAAGCTCCTAAATTTACAAAGGAAGTACAGGAAATGAGAAAAATGCAGGGTTGTTCTTTATACAAGTGGGCCCTGGCTTGCAGCTACTGGTCTCAAGAATGATTAAAAAAACCTGAAAAAAACTTTCAAGGAAGGATAAAGTCATTTCATTCAATAGAAAGAAACCTCTCAGCAACCTCACTGATTACTCTCCCTTTTTTAAACTGCTGACATGTTTCCATGTAATGATAACCTGAGATGCTCTGACTTGGTTTACTGCTGTTTCAGGGAGTGGTAAATTGACACTGTTTGCAGGTTTCCTAACATAAACCAGTGGTTAGCTCCTGTGATACCTTCCATGTGAAATTATACCCCGCACATCAAGCAGTGATGAACTGGCAGTGACAGCAGCTCTATTTTCTTGCAAATAGTTGCTGTTCTGTGATGTGGTATCAGCTTTTCTATACTCCAAACCTATGGTCTGGAAATTTGATGACACATCAAAGAGAAAGATACAACTCTTCCCTTTAACCCCTCTCAGAAGCCTTATTCAGGGTTAAAACACACTCCAGCATTTATTATTTTTTTCTAGAGTTTCTCAATATATCAGTTAAAGTCTTGTAGAGGATAACATCCAGATACTATTGACACTCAATTCTCTTTAACTTAACAAGGTTTAGGAGTTTATCTGTCCTTGCTGATCTGAAAAATAACCTGTCTCTCTTAATAATTCAGATTATTTTTTCAAAGCTGCTGATAATTAAAATTATAAATGTGTTTCCAGCTGCTGAATGAACTTTCATTGAAATGAAAATACTTCATGGAGAGAAAATTGATATTGGTGAAATTCAGGACAGGAAACTAAACCAAATAATGGTAAATTTACTGTTTTGGATTGATGGTATCAAAATTATTCAAAGTACAGAAGTATTTTATTAATTTTATCGTTAAATATTTTATAGTACATTGCTTATAGTTACAATTCTACTATAAATTATATGATTGATACATAATTTTTCATCACTTTCATATTTTTCAAAGTTTATATTTACTAGGGTAGTTTAATATGTCAACATTCTCTTTCAATGTAAAATGTAAACTAATTTAAAATGCTGTATTTTGCTCAGAAATTCTCTGATCCATTCTTTTAACATCCAACACATTTTTTCTAGTGATAATAATGGTGTTCAAATCATATTTGAAGGAAATACACTAACAAAGGTGAAAGCATTTCTGATCTAAAGCCAGAAAACTTACATTGGCACATTAATAAAATGCCAATAAAAATTTGAATTCAAATACATTTCTTTATTCCCAGAATGCTGTCCACAACAATTTATTTCCTACTTATAAACATATATTTATATTTCATATATTTTTATAAAGATATATTTATATTATTGTATACATTTATAAATAAAAATATATTTATATTTACATATATTTTCATATTTATCTTAGTGGAGTTATTTATGTCAGTGGAGCTTTATCACTTAATTTGCATTATATGAGCTGAAAACTGCTCTTCACCACCAACATGACTTTGAACTGCACATATTTTCCTTGTCAGATTTCTTCCAGCTAATTAGGCAACACTTCACAAGGAAGTCAAATCTGACACGTTATCACTTATACCAACATGAGTTCTTAATGTCTTTTCTACTGTATTAGAATAATTTCTATAAGATTAGGGAAGGGTGAGGCTCTTCAGTTGGTATGGTTTTTCAGTTGTGTATTCCCCTACGCATACACAAAATTAAAAAGCCTGATAATTATGAACTGTTACCCAAAAAGCAACTCAAACAGTTTAGAAAGCCTGGAACTGAGGATAATAAGATCTTATGGATGTGGAAGAACACCACTTAGAACATGGTTATGCAGGGAAAATCTCAAAAGGTATCAATGTTGAAAAGAAATTGTTGAAATAACACTCAATCCTTTTCCATTGTATATCAACTTTCATATTTATCACTCTCATTAAATACTCTCACAGTATTAATATATGCATTTTAGCTGCCATATCATAAATGCACGCAAGAGAAAAGCTATTGGTTTGGACTGGCAGACTCTAGAGAGCCGCAGGTTCTGTGGGCTGACTTTAGGTGGCCCCCAGCTATAAGTGCTGCCTTTCTAATCCCTCTGTGAGACACCAGACTCTTCCTGGTGACAGATGACGCATGTGTTTCACAAAGGAGTCTCAATATTGCTCAGAGGCAAGAGACCTGAAAGGTCCTAAACATTCAGCTGTTAGGATCTGACCTCTTCAAGTTTTAGACACCCTGGAATAGACATCCTAAAGTTCTGAACACTGACTTCAGCAATTCAAGGACATGGAAAGGAATTTATTAGCTAAACACCTAGAGGCTTCAGATGCTTGACTGGAAAGATGAGAGCTTCAAGATCTAGAAAACAACATTTAATTTGGAGGCAAAGCTATGGGAAACAATGAGTCATCTCAGAGGACAGTACTGGCTCTAAGCTTTCTGTTTCTTTTACTTTGCAAAGATTTAATCATCACTATAGAACTACTGAAGAAGGCTCATGTGATTGTGTGAATCTGAGAGGAGATGTTTCTAGATTTCAGTTTGCTATTAGCTCTTTTTTCTCTCAGTTTCCACACCTGCAAAAAAAAAACAAAGGCAACAGCAATATGGAGAGAGAGCTCTGAGATTTACAGGACTGTTGCATAGGTCTGGCTGTGAAAGCATTCTTTGGCTGTTCATCTAAAATTGAGTTAGTAAAACCATGGAATCTTTAAGAACAGACTTAACTAATCCCTTCAACATAAGGTTATCTTGGTGAAAGGAGGCAGAAGGCATGAGATCAAACACCTTAAACAATAAATGTGAGTTACTATACAGGGAAGATTAAGAGACTACAAAGTACAAGGATGATAAAGTAAGATAGCTACAATATCCTCTCATCCTCTTCTGCCTCTCACAGTATAAACCGACTCTAAGTTTACATCTGCCAAAAGTGTATTCATATTGCTAGACACGTGTACACGCAATATTATTCTGACATATTGACAGTAGGCACAGTTGGCCAGACATGTTTCGGGGTGAAAGGTAGCACTTCAGGCACTGAAAGAGGTGATTTATTATAGCATTAGAGCAATGCTGAAAAGGTCAGAAAGCTACAAAACACATACAAAAGTTCTGGAGGGCTGATTGTATTTTCACAGAGAAAATGTACATTGGTCTATTCAGGTTTGTAGCCTCAGTGTGAATACGAAATGATAAAGCTATCAATACTAGCAACATGGGAAGAGTTTACAATGTGTTGGTTTTTTTTTTCCTTTGTACAATTGGAAGGGGAAGGCTCGTGACCCAGGAATACCCTTCAGAATATTTAGGCCCCAAGAACAGGCTGAGTTTCAGTCTTTCATTCTTCTGGGGTAAACTTACTTTCATGTATTTCATAATATACTTTCTGCCCTTGATGAACTTGTCATTTATTCTGGTGTGAACCTAGCTGTCTCAGGGGTCTATCGTGCTATATATCACCTTAGGTTGATGTGTGACAGAACCTGTATTTGGTGACCCTAGATCTTTCCATGCAAAACTAGCAGCAGATGAAACAAAACAAAGCTAAATAAACACCTAAAACTCCCTCCCCACACACCCCCAGCAAGAAAACAAACATCAGAGATCTGACTTACAGGAGTCTCAGAAACTCCCCTCATATAAGGTGAAAAATTCTTCTCAGGATTTCTGAAGCTTAACTGTGAATGCAATACATTGGGGTGGGACTAATGCATAAAAAATGGTTCTTTTAATTGTGAAATAAAAATCCTTAAAACTAAAATGATCTTCTTATTCATGAAAGGCCATAAAAGACAGGGATGTATTTAGCCATTTCTGGATTTTCCTAACTTCTCTATAAAGTTTTCCACATTCATCATTTTGCCCCAAGGCTAGGAGCTGTACTTCATCTGCTCCATCATAGGGCTGGGATTTATGGTTTCCCAATCACTGCAGTAAATTTAACACGGAAATTTTGTCTTGGTGGTACAGTGGTACAATCATAACTCATTTCCCTGAAGATAAGGATTAGGGAGCTGAGTGGAAGATACTAGAGGAACTTTTTCAAGACCCTAATAAGCTTATGACTACCTAAGGCACAAAGCAACACACAGCTTTAGGTTATAACAACTGGAAACGTTTTCTCATGTATGACAAAAAGGATTTGGGAAGACTTTTAGGGGCTCAGTGAAGAAGATGCTATTAAGTACCCCATATCCCAACAGTCTGGTGACACTGTGCTATGCTGACTCAGAAATTAGCCAGCTCAGTTAACAGAAAAGAGGAGAATCAGGTCTTTTTTTTAAGGTACTTGCAGTGATATTGATGTGATAGAATGACTCATCTATCACCAGAGTTTTAGTCAGCAAAGTCTTTGGCTCAATGGCAAGTATTTATAACTGCAAAATAAAAGGACACAATTAAAATGAAGCAAGCAAGAAAGATCTAGATGTTAAGCCTGATCTGTAACACCCAGTTATGATGTCATTACATCTGTAACCCTAAGCAACATTTTAATGCTAGTATCTGTCCAAGTCCAACCCACTGTACAGCGTGCTTTATGCATTTCCGTCTGTTCCTGATTCAGAGGATGTAAGTTTGCTGCCTCACCCACCTAAGCACGGTGATAAAAACTTTATTTTCTTGTTAAAATAATTTTTTCATCTGTAGTATTTCCTTCAGTACAGGTTTGACTTCAGTTTTAGATGGCATGCAATGAAAGCTTTTCTACTGATGTTAGTAGGGGGTCTCACTAAACATTTACTTCCACAATCCTCAAGTAATTGAATATCTTTTGAAAGAAATTATAATGGGTGAAACAGTGACTCCTCTGACACGAATGGCAAAGCTTTCTTTAACACTATTGGGGTTGGAATGTCATGGCTATTGAAGTGATAATAAACTGTGGTTACTTACCTTTTCATTGCATAAGTGAATACATTAATTACCTAAAATTTTGCTTTGGTGCAAATGTGTTTCCACATTTCAAAATTTTTATGATTTTCTAAATGGAAAAAATAGAATAAATATGTACAAAGCACAACCTTATTTTTGCAGGGTTTTTGTTAAAAAAAAAGGGAATCAACTAATGATCTTTAGTATTGGTTTTAACTGAGAAACATATTTTCTTACAAAGAAAATGTTATAAACACTCAGGTCTAGAACACAGCTATCTCAATCTCGAAAAAGCTGTGTTATTTAAAGCATCCAAAATGTGAATGAACTGGGGAAAGACCATGCAAAGTCTAAATATAATGACATATTGTTACAGGCTTTGAAATACTTTATGAACATTTATAAAATCTTCTCTATGGGTTCAGTCCAAGTGTCTGTCTAGTGCAGCACCTTATCTCCAGCAGTAGGTAGGCAGGAGAGTGTAAGAAACTCAGCAGATAGAAAGTGATTTTTCCCAGTACATACTTTTCTACTGATAGTATTCAGTAGTTTAGGCATTTCCTTAACTAATAATCACATCTAACCTAAATTGTTGCACCTAAATTTGACATCTGAGCTATAGAGTTGCATCTGCAAGTTTCTTTGGCCCAACTGTATAACCTCCATGAGGATAGCTCTGTATTAGGCTATGAAAGATAAATTCAGGTAAGACAAAAGAGTTGCTATTATACACAATCTTCAAATCTATGCATGGGTGAAACTCAACCAAATATAGAGTATGTATGTCATGTTAAAATTCTTTCCTAGCAACTACAAACTGACTGATTTCACTTGATGACCAAATCCCAGGAAGGTGTTAATAGCATTCAAGAGGCCTTGTGTCAAGAGGATGTGAATCTCCGTTCACCACACCTTGGTTCTCAGCTAGGATTTTTACTCAATAGATCATACTTTCTCAGAAGTTTTCTAACAAAAAGGGAATAATTATTTTATATAAATAAAGGCCAATATTTGCTGGGGGAAAAAATTAAACATTAACTATATAAGGAGAAACTTTTTCACTGCGAGGACACTGACAGAACATTGGAACAGGCTGCCCAGAGACGTTATTGAGCCTCCTTCTCTGGAGACTTTCAAAGCCCACTTGGACATGTATATATTTCAGTGTATGTTTATTGCTATGTCTAGTCATATATGCTTTTGAAGTCAAAACTGGAGCACTTGTTTTACTTTAAAGGCAGTGAGATTATTTGCAAGTTTGAAGACAAAATTATGCTCATGTGAACTGTTAAAAATGGGTATAATCTGTTAATTTTCAAAATTCGGCAATCCTCACTGCATTCTGTTATTATGGTTTTGAATTGGCAAAAATATACATTGTTGAAAATCAAACCAAACCAAACTAGAAAGTATTCTTGCTAGAGTAAGATATTTAAAGAAACTATTATAAAAACTTTTATTATATAAAAAATTATATATTCAGGAACTAAAGAGTAAAGTCTATTTAATATACTTCTGTATTTCTAACTATTTATATAGTCAATATACTTCTATTTAGAGAAACTAAACCTGTAAAGAAACTAAATACTGAAACATACTACCAGTCCCATATATCATCTTGATAAATGGTTAATAGGGTGGCACGACTAAGACTGTCAGGTTTTTTACTTACTTTATTCTAGCTGGAATAACCTGGACAAAATATGTCATGAAATAAACCTGAATTTTGTAAAATCCCCAATCAGGACAAATATTTACATCTCAGGAAGATTGTCTTTGAATTGGTGCATGGAGCCAGTGGTTCTTCAGAGCATTTATCTGAAGAGCAAAATCCAGTACGGCATAAGGAAAAGACAAATGTACTTCCCCACATACAGGGTTCCTTTTCACCTATGTCAAAAACAGACACTTTCATAGCTGTGTGGAGGATAGTTTTGACTTCCTGGCAGTTTGAGCACTCTGAACAAAACAACTTTGTTTTTTTTACCATAAGAGGTCAGACAAACAGAAGGTCTGACTAACCAAAGAGAGATAAATAAGAGAGGGAGTGGGAAGAGGAGGAAAGCTTTATTATTAGTTTAAAGACTTCAGGAGCAGAGTTTATAGGGAAGCAAGTAACAAGTAGCAAACAACATGAAATGTTTATGCATGTGTGTGGAACCCAGTTATTTTTCTCTGTCTTTCTGTGTTCCTCTAATTTACTGTTCTAATCAACAGACCTATTTTCTGCCCTCTTGGAAACTACCATCCCCCTTACGGGTTGACATAAATAACGAACAGCTCAAGCTCTTGACTTCACCAATGTGAAACACTATATACAAAATGAGTTACTGCAAATAAGGCAAGGGATAGTGTCGTAAAGCTGTCACCTTTACCTTCAGGATTTTCCTTCCTAATAGACCTACACACTTTCTCGTTATCATCCACAGTATTTTTTTTTTTTCTGAAATACTGAAGCTGCTATTAGTCAGATTCAGGGGCAGAAAGCAACGGCAGGTTTCCTTAATAAACAGCAGGGTACACAATAACTGTTCGGAATTTTGGAGCTATTTCTGGCAAAGAGAGAGGCTGATTCTGCACTCCTTGGTTTTAACAATAAAACTTCTGCATTCTGGGGAGTTGGATAGGATCTGACTAAACTCTTTATTGAATATTCTTAGGTCACTGGGACAGTGAAGGAATTGTATTCCAAGCTAAAGCTGAGGATTTATCTAGATGGATGTATCTGCTGAAACACTACCTGATTTTTAAATTGAAGCTTAGGCCAAATTTACAAGCTACAAGTAACAGCAAAACTAAGCAAACCATGTATGTAGTACAGTCTAATACACACAGCATCACAGTTTGAAGCTGAAATTTGATTTAGTAAGGAGGAAATCTCAGATGATTTTTGAGGTCTCATTACATAAAATGGAGTTCAGAGACATTATGATGAAGTGTGGCATTAAGAATCTATTAAACACAAATGCAGACGTTCAGGCCTTATTTTAGTAGATGAATTGGTTCAGTTCTATGAGGCCTCTTTGATTCTTTCCTCTGTCTTTTTTCAATATTTATAGTCACTCTGAAATTCATATTTATTCTATGGAGATACTCTGTGATTCTGGCTTTTGGCTTTATAGAGATATCTGTGTTCAACTCTAGAGCTGAATTACCCTCAACTTGGGTTTCTATCCCCTGGTCTTTTTCTGCTGCTCACTAAAGTCAGATCAATTTAAAGTGGTCATTGGATTATACCCACAGCCCTAAAGCGGGCATTCATTTCAGCAGCTTGGGTGCACATGCTTGAGAAGGCACATGTTTGTTCCTATGTTAAGCAGAATAAGTATCCAAATGTCATAGCTGCCTGCAACTGCAAGGTTTTGATTAAAGAATCTGCAACAGATAACCTTATCTTTAGATGTGGTGGCTTACACCCAACATTTGAAATTTAGTTGCATGAGCCCTCCAAGCACAGGAAACATTACAGCAATGCCCTGAAGCTCAGAACACTGTCAATAACTGAGAATCACCATCTGGCCCAGCACCAATGTCTGGACCATTTCTGAGAAAAGACAATTTACAGACCAAGCTCGACTAATAAACTTCATGTCTCTCATTATAAGAGACCTATGCTGAAGGTGCACTGGCTCAGGGGTTACAAAAACAATGAAGAAATGCTAAAGTCTGCAACTCCTACACTAACTCTCACCTTTACCAAAAGTAATTGAAAAAAAAAGTTATTACAGATTCTTCTAGAGACCAAATTAATTCAAAATTTTCTAACATTTTATTCAACTATCTCAGCACAATTCCCTTTCAATTCAACAACAGTCCCTTGTGCAAGCATTACTTAAGTCTTCTTTAATGTGGTGAAGGAGTCACAAAGGAATTGTGTCCAGAACACCTGTAATGAGATGATTTTCAACTGCTTACCTAGACAAAAATACTGTCTCACAATTCTTCGGAAGAGTTATTTATATTCCAAATTTACCAATGTAATGCCTAAGCAACATGAAATAAATGTCTCGACACATGAAGAAGACTATTAGCAGATGACAGCTTTTGACATCTTACCCCTTACCGCCATCCCATGCTTCCTAGAAGTTGTCATGGAACTTTATGGTGATGAGGGTCTGAGTTTCTCATGCTATCAAATTAAGAAATATCACTTATTTTAATCTATGTGAATGCAACATTGCATATTAGTAACTCATTGAGAAGAAGTAGTGTTTATCTTGAGTCTATCCTTTTCATGTATTTGAGAAATGTAGACAGAACTAGGCATTCCATTTGTTATCTGAAGGTCTTCTTTAGCATTAATCATATGGTTGACTTTGCACTGGATGCTGCAAAAATCTAAAATGATGAATACTGAATAAGTAGCCTGTGGCATCATAGAACAATAAATCATACTTCTACCTGCCCAATTTCTGTATGCAATGCAAAATGTTAGCCACAGAGTGAAAAACGATGCTTATCATAAATGACAATTTAATTCTATGCTCTGTTCACTTTGTAAAAATATCTCTGAAAAGAGTGTATCTTCAAAACGGTAATTGGACACAAGTACATATATGTATGAGTACGCATGTAGTTCCACTTTCACATATGGATACATATACTTACAGATTTCATTTTACTCTGAAGTTGACAACACTGTAACATGCCAACTTTGGCATATGAACTAACTACACACATGGTGGATTTAAACATATTTAGCATGTTCTTGTGTTATTTTTTAATTCTTTAGATTTTGAACTTTTCATATGTTTGCATTATACACATATGCATACAACACTTGTTCATACAGACACATGTACTTACATATACATGTATACAGATATATATTCTAGAGCTACAGACAGGTAATGTCTGCCCTGCTGTAATGCTCTATCTGAACCACTAGCTACTGAAAAGCTAGTGCAACCTGTGCTATTCAGGTTAGCTCAGGGGGACAGAATGAGAGTCCATTAGTACACAATTGAAAAAAAAGCAAAACTTGTCTTTCTTTGACTCCAGTACTACTACAAAATTCCATATTATGTGCCTAAAGGGAATATTAAAATATGCTTTATAGGACACCATAGGTAAACAAATGATAAATGAAATTGAAATCTTACTTGTGCTTGCCACCTCTCCATCTTCAAACAAACCTGCCAACTATAACAATTTTGTGGTATTAACTCTCTCCTTCTGCAGGGCAATGCTGAATTGAGCAACATCCCCTCAGCATAACTTCATCTTTCACATATTCTTTATCTTTTTGCTCTTCTCCATCCCCAATTAGCCACCACAAGAGCCAGTGGGGAAAACACACCACTGAGAGAGAGATCAGCAAGCTGCCTCCAACAGGTAGCTCCTCCAGCTGGTCCCAACAGGAACTCCCTTCAGACTGGTTGGATCCTGGTTGATATAGTTCTGGCCTCGCCCACCACTCCAACCACGATCACCTCGGGGAAGGTGGCATCTCACACAAGTGGGCCAGGTTCAGCCTTTAGGGCCTGAAACCACTTGGGAAAGAAAACATGCTTCTAGGTCATGACTCACCAGTAAGTCAACTCCAGCTCAGGGTCCACAGCCCAGGCCCCAGCACTACATTACTTTATCTGGTTAAGTGGGAAAGTGTAGTGTTTACATTTTAACTCATGGTAGTATTTATATGAGAAATACGTTGATTACTGTGAAGTAGGATATATAACTTGCAGGCTAATGAAAATATGGTGATCTAGACCAACATCAAGCTTCTTGTACTTGGAATATTTATGCACGTCCCACAGATGGTGTAACTTTTGGTAGAATATACAGATTCAAACCAAAGTTTAATGCAATGCACAAGAAGGCACATCTGGAGTTGAGATACCATCTACTGTCATGAAATACTCTCTGTATAGTCCACAGGCTACCATTTTTTCACTTAAGAGATGCTTTGAAGTCATACTTCATGAGTCTTTAATGAAACAAATGAAAAAAATTCTCGATAACTACATTTTTTATTTCATTTAGACGTATTTTGAGTGCTCTACTAGCCTTGAAATGGTGGTTTATCACCTACATTTCATCCCCAGCCACACTGCATACAGGCTGTCTCTAATTATGTTGTTGTTTTAATTGTCATTACAGTCATATCAACATAGCTGTATATATCAGCAACTAAAGAATAAGGCACATATTTGCAGTCTGAAATTATAGAACTTCCCAGAGTGGTTTGTTACTAGTTGATAATACAGGCCTTCTAAGTCAGCATGATTTATTTTCTTGGAGTGCCGTGTCAAGGTGGTAACTGCTATAAACAGTGATGGATGTGTAGTGATTTCATAGTTTGTGTACCGTTAAGTTTAATAGAATCATAGAATCACAGCATCACAGAATGGTTTGGGTTGGAAGGGACCTTTACAGCTCACCTAGTCCAATTCCCCTGCCATCCTGTCATAAGCAGTGACATCTTTCTCTAGATCAGGTTGCTCAAAGACCCATCCAACCTGAACCTAAACATTTCCAGTACTGGGGCATCTGTAACTTATCCAGTCAACCTGTTCTGTCTCATCACATTCATAATAGAAAAAATTCTTCCTTAAATCTAATTTAAATCTACCCTTTTAGTTTAAAAATGTTATTACTTGTCCTATCACTACAGGCCCAGTTAAAAAGTCTCTCTCCATCTGTCGCGGTCGGGCGCACAGACGTTCGACCACCTCCCAAAGGGAGAAGGGTTGAGGGTAAATTGGGATATCTCCCCTCCAGGCTCGCAAGTGGACACGGAGATCGAATGAGTATCTAACAAGTTTATTACTAAATATATTCTAATAAAACCTTATTTACTCTATGGAAATATTACGAGATTAAAGAAGACCATGCCCACCCATTCACTCCCTCTCTCACCCACTGAGAGATAAGGGCAAATAAGGACTTAATTATAACAAAATACGACCTGTATGTGTGGATGGTGCGTGTGTGTGCGTGCATGTGTCCTTTCGGCGTTTGGCGATGGTCCCCGTGGAATGGCGACGATGCCC
>JAVFHW010083330.1:0-28731 GCA_032159205.1 Eurystomus glaucurus suahelicus
ATTAGATTGTTGGCAGTTCTCGTGGTGCAAGTGCTGATGTGGCACTTCCCCAGTAATGAGCTTCTTTTGTAGCTGTCACGTTCGCTATGTGCTCAAAACCAGTGTGGTGTGGATTTGGCATGGGGCTTTTTTCTATTATGGAAAAAGTCCGGAGCAGTTCCAGGGCTGGAGGCCCTTCAGTAGTGTTGGGTGAGCTGGCGAGTGGCTGCCGGAGATTCAGCCTGGAAAACTAATGTTCTGCAGTACTGTAAGATGTCTGTTGTCAATAAAACAGCTTTGCTAGAAGTAGCCAAGATACCTTACAACATCAGTAAGAGCTTGTGTTGGAGGTGCTAAAGCAAATCCTGCAATGGTCAGGCCGTTTGAGACTCTTTAACTTGTTAACACAAAGTCTTGCATTCCATCAGCTTAAACTTCCTGAACCTATTCATGTACTCCTTTGACAAATTTGGGCTCTGCAGTATCCCACTCCCCCACTGCCATAGTGTTCAGTCCTCTTCGGAAACTATCCTGCTTCTCTCCCAGGTTTTCTGCTGTGATGAAAAATAAGTCCATATGTAAAAAGTAAGTTAATGTCGTCTAAATAATGTGTAGTTGCACAGCCTGCCTATAAGCAGCGATTAACTCGTGAACACTGACTGCTTTTGTACCTCCCAAACAAAGGTGGATGTTCTTTTTTCCTGAAATGTGGTTATATACACCCAGTCCTGATCTGAAAATGGGCTCTCCTAGAGCCTCCCTGCAGGCAGCCCAGCTGTCCAGCCTGCCTGCTGGCAGACCAAGGAGCTAGGAGGTAGCTGTGCCTCCTGGAGCAGAGTGCTGCTCTCTCTGGGGTGGCAAAAGCTGAGGGGTAGCTCGATTTCTTTATACCTGTCCAGTACCAGAAACTGAAGATGATAAAATCCAACAACAAGCTGCATGTTGTCATTCTAGTGATGATAAATAGTTTTGTGAATTAGAATTTTTCTAATAGTTGCTAAATAAAGATTATTGAAGAATGACCATAGCAGATCAGACCAAAGGCCTCTGTAACCCAGTAAACCCTCCCCTCGATAGGGGGACAAAAGCAGATACATAGCTAAGAATAGGTCAGAAATGCAGCGATGCTGCTATAAGATGCTGCTGTAAGATACTCTTACATCCTCCACCAGTTATGGATCTGCCTGAGCCAGATGTGATTTTTATTCAATGCCCTACCAAACTGTTTGATTTCTTTACTACAAAGCTATCCTGTCTGCCCTTGGACAGTAAACATCCAATAGCCACAGCTTTAGGGGCAAAGAGTTCTGTTACATAGCTATGCACTTGGTAATAAAAACCCCTCAACAGTCTTGCTTGTAGTGAACGTGCCATTAGCTCCTGGGTTTGGCTCTCCCTGTTCCAGCGTTCAGAGAGAGTGAGCAGTGAATCCCATTTCCTCTCATTGTGCCATTTGGAAGTTTGTATTTTGTCTGCTAAGAATCATACCGTTCTTCACTATTCCTTGTTCAAGGGCCTTTCTGTACTGCTGATTATTCTTGCTCTTGTTATGTACCTGCATGTTTCTGGCAAATTCATGTAATATGTACCTGCCCTAACCTGCGTTATGTTGGGTCTGCTTTAGCTACTGTATACAATGTTCTCTGTGTTCTGCTTATGTAATTGATGGTTATCTGCAATTTGCAGGTCCAAAAACTTACAGCTTTAGTTCAACAACAGATTCCAGTGCTGCTGCAAATCTAGATAAATCTGTTCTTAAGGCAAGTATCTTCTTTAGGTAAAACAGCTTTGGTTTTCATAGTACTCCTTTAGCTGAGTAAATATTTCTTCAGCTCTTTTTCAGTATTATGTTATGCAGGTAATCTACATTCATGTATTAGACATTGTCTGTCTTGAGTTTGATATGTTTGGAATTTTGAGTGTGCTGTAAGAAGTGGGGGTAAACTAACAGGGCAGGCTTGCATGGAGGACTGTTGCAGGACTGTTAAGAGTTACGTTTGGGCTTCTGTGCATGTGGATTCTTATTCCTTTCAGATTTTATACAACAACCTCAGTAGCAACTAAAGCTTTGTTCATGACTAAAATTGTTGTTTTACTAGAACTATTTTTGTTAAGCCAGACAGGGAGGACAGAGTCACAGATTGTGTCTTGATGATCAAATTATTTGACACCAGTTCTTGTAAGCAGAAGAGAAAGGCCTTGTTCATTCCAGTAGACTTTTTTTTTGTTTTACTTACAGTATTTCCCTTGACATACTGAATTTCCTTGAAGATGTAAAAAAGGCCTTCTCTGTAATAAGGAATGGACTTTCCTATTTCAAGTAAAAGCATATAACTTGCAAAAGCAAAGCAAAAAAAAAAACCCATCCCTTTTAAAAAAAAATGCTTTCCAGACTTTTTGAAAAATTCATATTTGAATGGCAGAGAGATGTCTACATTCTTATGTCCTTAGCTGTGAAAAGCATTAATGTGTCATAAAAATTTGCAACGTTTTGCTTTGTATCAACTGATTTTCTCTGTGCAGGTAATGATAAATGGTAATTTGGAGAAAAGGATTATTGATGTAATCAATGACCATAAAAAACAAAATGATGACAAAGGAATGATTTCCAAAAGACTTACTGCTAAGAAACTACAGGTAGAGTTTAAAGTGTTATTCTCCGTCCATTGTTTGTTTAAAATAAGCAGTTTCTTTTTTGTCGTTCCTATCATGTGTCATACTAAACGTCTCCATACAAACCAGTGTAGCATGCTTTCCAGTACTTACATTAATGATTATTCAGTGGAATCAACAAGCGTGCTTCTTAGGAACAATAAGTCTTTATGCATTCAGTAACTAAAATTGGAGTCTTCAGACAGGATAGAGGAATAGAACTTAATTTGAATGTTTTGTTTCCTGCATTTTTTGTTCCATTTAGCTGGATCACTGTAGGCTTCTCTTTCTAACTAGAAAATACATTCTGTAGAGAGGCTGCAATGTAGACTTATTTAAACATATGCATACATATTTACAATTGAATTATTATAAGATCTGTATGCAAAACAGGATTCTCGAGTCAGCCTTCTGCTGTATTTGTGCTGTTTACCTCCATTTAATGCCAATTATCTGATATGTGGAAATAGGAGTTTACAAGCCTATATTAGATTAATAGATTAAATCTTAATATTTTCTGACTTTATAGGATGTGTACATGGCTTTACAAAGATTCTCCTTTAAGACTGAGCACATTGAAGAAGCAATGAAAAATACACTTCTGTATGGTGGTGATCTTCACTCTGCACTTGATTGGCTGTGTTTAAACCTTCCTGATGGTGAGTGTGGTGACAGAATGGACTACAGTTTTTAACAGGAGAGTAGTAGAACCTACTCTGGCATGGGGATGCTTCATGGTAATAATTAAATATATTGTTTCACTAAGACTGCTAGTCATTACAGTGGTTTTTTCCTAGATGTGCTGCTGACTGGTTCCGGGATAATTCTTTTAGTGTATAAAATCTTGTAGACCTCTTGTTTGTGCTCTTAGTTTTATGCAAGTCCAACATGCAAATGTTAGCTTATGTAAGTGCTCAAGCCTAATTTTATTTCAGGTTTTATGTCCTAGTTGGCTCCCAGCATGCTTTAAAAGGTTTTCAGTAATTATTACTATTGACATATTCCGTGACATGGGTTTTTTATTTTGAAGATGCCTTGCCTGAAGGTTTTAGCCAGCAGTTTGAAGAACAGCAACAGAAACCTAGAGCAAAATTTTGTTCTCCGGTGCCACGACGTGAACCTCCACCTCGCTTAGTAGATAACAAAAAGAAAGAAAATGGTCCTGAAACTAAGGTAATCTGAGAAATTAATTTCTATTTACTGAGGGGAAGAGAGGACAAAGTTTTCTAAAATACATAATTTGCGTGGACTTCCAAGACTGATGTGAAGAGCTTCTGCAAATGTAGTATGCTTAATAATTGTCACCCACATTATTTTAACTTCAGTGGAATGGTTGTTTGACAGTAACATTTTTTTCATGTGAAGTCTAGAAGACTCTTCATAGTTCATTTTTGTGGTAGAGCGTAGCTAATTTTCTCTTGGAATGGGTTCATTCCATTAATTTACAGATGGAACTCTTTACATGCTTGCATGGGTTTAAATTTCCCTGTGTACTTGCACTGTTTTGATTTCTGTGGTTACTGAATCTTGAAAATAAAAAATATTTCTTATGAAGGTGTTTTGTTTTTTGTTTTTTTCTTAGAGCACTTACAATCATTCAAGTATTTAGACCTATGCAAGTATGTTGTGAGGTGCTTACACAGGTTGGAGAAGTTTGCTCCGTGTTTTTTTGTTATTTATGTCCTAACTTAGTTTACATGTAAAATCTTAAGCAATAGTTCCTAAATACTGTCAGAGAAAAGCAGTGGTGTTTTCACTTACTGATATCAATCTAATTTTCATTCCTCTTCCCAGG
This sequence comes from Eurystomus glaucurus suahelicus, assembly GCA_032159205.1. NCBI lineage: Eukaryota > Metazoa > Chordata > Aves > Coraciiformes > Coraciidae > Eurystomus > Eurystomus glaucurus. Next base: position 4,427 of record JAVFHW010083330.1, read on the forward strand.
ACGTGAATGTGGTGAAAGAGAAAGAAGTGAGCATGAAAGAATGGATTTTGCGATATGCCGAGCAACAGAGTGATGAAGAGAAGAATGAGTCTGTGAAAGAGACAGATGAAGAAAAGTTTGACCCAGTAAGACAGAGTAATGCTCCATGGAAGTCTTTAAAAAACTGATGTCTGGTACATCTGCAGGTGGTGGATCTGTTTGTTAAAAATTGAACACTGTTTTAACGTTTGGGTTTTTTTTTTTTTTACATTTACAGGCTATTTAAGGAGAAATGTGTTGAAACTTTTCCTTACTTTACTTTTTTTTTTTTACTGGGCTTGAAATACTGAATGCCTTGTGCTGGAGAGGAAAAATTCTTGAAACACATCTCAGTCAGATTAGGAAAGTGACTATCAAATTCTGAGAGGTTTTGACTGTCAGTTATGTAGAAACTATTTGTTCCTCCTTTGTGTAAGTTTGGTATAAAGGACAAAAAAACCTCACTCTTTTATTGTGAAGTTCATTAAAAGTGACAAACATACAATACACAATTTGTAATTAATAATTCTGTTTGAAATAGAATGAGAGGTATGTACATTTGGCTGCCAAGCTTTCAGAAGCAAAAGAACAAGCAAGCATCTCCAAGCAAGACAAAGACAAGCAAGGCCAGAAGGTAGCACAGGAGAAAGTAAGAAGAATTCAGCAAGGTAGAGCTATGCAGATTACCTGTGTTTTATGTTGTGGCCTGCATATTTGTTGGACAAGTAGGTCTCTTTAAGTTGAATTGATTTCATAATCTTTTTACATCACTGTGTGAATTGCAGGCTTTCCTGGATCTATCCTTTCCATGTGGGTCAAATTCTAAAAAGTCTAGAATTTCTGGTTTTGGGTGCTTCTGGGTTTGGGTGCTCAGTATGAATTAATACAATAGATCTTTTCTTATTAAAGACTAAATGCTTAGCAATTGGTGACTATAAGTTGTATTCTTTCTCTGACAGAAATGTCAATACTTGAAGAACATCCAATATTTAATCCAGCTATAAAGATTTCAAACCAACAACAAAATGAAAAGAAAAAAGCTCCCTCACCACAGCCTCAAGAAACCACTTTGAATTTGAGCTTGCTTGAAAAACCTGATGGTGCTGCAAAGGAAGACAAAGGTGTGTTGGGAATGGTTCAGCATGAGCTTGAAGTGTACCACAAATTTCCAGTTCTAGAAAAACATGAACTAAATTATATTGCTTTGCAGTGCTGAATTGTCAAGCTCTGACTGTGGGAAGGGCAGGTGGACTACCCCACTGACCAAGCTGACTTTAAAGGATCTGTATTTGTTTTAGCAGATGATACTGAAAGCTATTTTTACCACACTGTCATGTCTAAAGTTTTGTTCATTTTAATTGTAGGACTAGTTACTGTTTCCATTGTCACCATCTCATCTTTTTAAGCTATTTTCATTGTAAATCTTCAAACTCTTCTGTAATTTTCTAATAACCAGACTTCAGTGAAAGTTCTTAAATTATTGGGGGATCAAAAATGGCAAAAAAATATTGCCATTAATTTTCTGCTAGACACTTTTTGGGGAAAAGCAGGCATTTCTATCATGTATCAGTACCAGTATTTCTGCAAAACATTTGAGACAACACTACTTTCTTGCAGAAATACATTTGAAGAAAAGGTAAAAACATTCTTTGCTATCAAAGGAATGTAAAATAAGTTTTAGGGATTTAAAACATCTCTCTGCTGTTGTAGTGAAAAAGAAAGAACCGCTAGATGTAAGAAATTTTGATTATAGCGCTCGAAGCTGGACTGGTAAATCTCCAAAACAATTTTTGATTGATTGGTGCAGGAAGAATTTTCCCAAGAGCCCAAATCCTGCTTTTGAAAAGATTCCAGTTGGAAAATATTGGAAATGTAGGTATGTATTTCTGATGAACTTTACATTTTCCTGCTGGTTAATTTAAAAATAAAAATGCTGTCTAATTCTATCATGTCATGTTGATCCAGATTTAGATGAATATAGCATTTGACCCTAACTGTCTTTTAGTCCACCAAGGAGGTATTTCACTTTGGTTAGCTCTGCAAAAGTAATACTTAGACCAGACAATATCACAAAAAAACTCTAGTGAATGATCTTGTAAAGACAGGATGAGTTTTTAATTCTGTACTGCTGAGTGAAAGGTTCTGAAGCAAACCTGTGAGGTAAATTTGAACAACTGACTTCTGGTATTCTCGTTCAAAGTAATATATTAAATCATAGGTTTTAAGCATATAAATACCAAAAATCCTTTGGGGACTGTTTAAAATAAAGTATCAATGATTTTGAAATTTATTTTAGAAAACAAGTCTGTAAAATAGTAATATGAAGTAGAATATTACCATGTACAAATAGAATAGACCCGGCATTACAAATGAGCAATGCATCTTGAAGGAACCAAGTAAAAGAACCTGTCTTCTTGCTCAAGTTTAAAGCTCCTAAGATACTGTCCCCCGAAGAATATGAGAAATTTGACTGCTTGTCTGACTGGCATATACCTATTAAACAGATGTTTGCATCTAAGTATATCATTATCTATCATCTCAATCTGTGCTAGGTTACAAGCAGACAAATATTTAGTCCTTCTTCCAAAGCAACTAAACTTAATGGTGACCTGTATGCGCACAAATACTAGGGTTTGAAGAAAACTAAGAACTTTAAGAGAGGAAAAAAAAAAAAAAAAACAACAAATTCACTGCTGGAATCTACTGCTGAAAATTTTCTGCTATTCAATCAAACTTTATCAGCTGTTTCTATTTGCAAAGTATTGAGTAACATGAAGTTTATTTAGCCTAGTTTCTCTATTTGAATTTCACTCGTATTTAAAACAAAAACATTAACAGGTGCGCTGTTCATATAGGTAACAAAAATTAAGAGAAACGTTTGTTCTACTTTGTCTTTAAGGGTCAGGATTACCAAATCGTCAGATGATATAATGGCAATGTGTCCTACAATCGTAACAGAAGATAGTATGCAAGCACAACATCTAGCTGCTACTTTGGCACTCTATCATTTAACCAAAGGACAGGTAAGATTTTCACCAGTATTTCTGCTATTAGCCTGGAATCTGCCTCTGCATTTGTTTGTTGTAGTTTCTGTAGTTAAATTCTAAAAACAGTTTAATGAAGTGTTTCCCATTAAATTCTTTGCTTGTATTATGTGTTCATTTGCTTTTATCTACAATTGTGCATATATGTTGCAGCATACATCACGGAAATTCTTTGATAGTAAAACCGTTCTTTCAGTGTTGTGAAAAGAGCAAGCCAGTTGAAAATAAAAAGTGTATTGTTGTTTATGTTGCTGTTTTCATAGTTTCTGTATTTAGAAATAGCCTCGTATTTCATGTTTTGTCATATGTTTTGCCAGTCAGGTTCATTTACACTTAAACTATTAGTAATACTGCTAAGTAGTAAATAAAGTAATTTTGTTTTTCCCCCACCCCCCCTCTTTTTCCACCTGAAGTCAGTTCATCAGTTACTGCCTCCTACCTACCGAGATGTCTGGCTAGAATGGAGGGATATTGAAAAGAAAAAGGAAGAAGAAAACAAGATAGAAACCAACAAACCTCGTGATAACTTTATCGCTAAATTGTTAAACAAACTCAAACAACAACAACAGCTACAATCTGAAAACCAGCCAAAAGTATCTGAGGGTCCTGAAGATTCCTGGGAAAACCTGGTTTCTGATGAGGACTTCAGCAGTCTCTCCCTTGAGACCTCAGACACAGATAATTTGGAACCTTCAAGGATTTTGTTCAAAAAGCTGCAAAGTTCCTCCAGATACCAGAGGCTTCTGAAAGAAAGACAGGAGTTACCTGTGTTTAAGCACAGATACTCGATTGTAGAAACTCTTAAAAAACATCGAGTAGTTGTTGTGGCTGGTGAAACAGGCAGTGGGAAGAGTACCCAGGTGCCCCACTTCTTGTTAGAAGACTTGTTGCTCGATGAAGGTTCAAAGAAATGTAATATTGTTTGCACACAACCCCGAAGAATCTCAGCAGTGAGTCTGGCGACCAGGGTTTGTGAAGAGCTAGGCTGCGAATCAGGACCGGGAGGAAAAGTAAGTTGTGTCTGAATTGTTTTTTCTAGTCTTGATCAAATACAGGGGTGTGGGTTGTTGCTGCAAAGTGAAAATGTTATTATACAACCTAGTAATTAAGATGTTATTTTCTCTTGAAAAGAGCTTCTTGCTATGTCAGCTGTTTCTTTCCGTATTGACACCTGTGAACTTCTGGGTATCCATATATGATTTCTGAAATATTTGTAGGGTGATTAAGAGCAGGATTGTTTCATAATGAGTCTGCCCAAACATCAGAGCAGGTAGTCCAGAGGCTGTGGCATCTCTGTCATTAGGGATAGAGAAAACTCCCCTGAGCAAGATTATGACGTTGAGCGAGGCCCTGCTTTGAGAGGGACCTCTTCCAATGTAAGTTACTTTGTTATTTGAGGAAAATCAAGGTCCTTTATGTTTTATGGTAGTCTATTTGTGCAGAAAAAATTTTGAGGATTGCGAAGAACCCTGGAAGAACACTAAGTTCAATTCCTTGCTACTGTGGAGAAACTTAGTTGTAGATTTCAGTGTATTTTCCCTTTCTTAAAGGAAAGCGTGTGTATGAAAAAACAATGTGGTAGTCATTCACCATACTGTTTAATTAGCAGATTGTGCAATTCTGAATCTAACAGTGTTTGAATTTCACTTCATTTTTAATATCTCTAGCTTACATACTATTTTAAGTTATTCCTGTATTTTTAATATTTTTTTAATAGAATTCTCTGTGTGGATATCAAATCCGCATGGAATCAAGAACAGGAGAAGCCACCAGACTGCTATACTGTACAACAGGTGTCCTCCTTCGGAAACTTCAAGAAGATGGACTTCTTTCAAGTATATCTCACGTTATTGTGGATGAGGTTATCAGCTCTTATTATTCTGCAGAAATTGCAGTTATTCTCAGCCTTGACTTGTACAAAAGCCTTACTATAGGTATGTTTTTATAATTCTAGGTGCATGAAAGAAGTGTCCAGTCTGATTTCTTGCTAGTTATTCTGAAGGAGATCTTGCATAAGCGTTCAGACCTGCATCTGATTTTAATGAGTGCTACTGTAGACAGTGAGAAGTTTTCCAGCTATTTCTCACATTGTCCCATTTTAAGGATCTCAGGGAGGAGTTACCCTGTTGAGGTAGGTAAATGTGTTTTTTTTGATTATGCAAGACACTTTGTATGCATGCATACACCATTTACCTGGTTGGTGTCTACAGGAAATACCTATATCACTTTTTCTTACCAAAAATACATACCTTAAATATGTGCTTCAAGGATTTGTAACCCTTTTTCTTTTGGCTTCAGTGCTTTGAGGTACAGGGTTGTTCTGTTCTTTCTGATGGATTTTTTTATTGATTAAAATGAGTCCATCAGTGACACTTCAATTTTTCTCTATTAAACCTAATAAGGTAGAAAAGAAAGCATGAAAGAATTATGCCTGGCCCTCATGCAGCTTTGTCATTACACTCTTATGCATAGTTTCTCATGCATGTTATACACTATGGTAAAGATAATGTTAGTGTTCATGTGGAGAGGCCCATTAACAAACCTGTAGCAGCTCTAAGTTTAGGTTTCCAAAAATTATAAGAAAAATCAAGTTGAAATTTGCAAGATCTATTATAGTATTAAAAGAGAAGGGCATGACCTGTCCAGCTTTGTATGTAAGCTTTAAAAAATGGAAAATATGTTGACTTGTTTTTGACATGCCTTGTATTTCTTCTGTGAATTTTCACTTAAAGATTTTCCATGTTGAAGACGTAATTGAAGCAACTGGCTATGTTTTGGAGAAAGACTCAGAATATTGTCAGAAGTTCTTGGAGGAGGAGGAGGAAGTAACAATAAATGTTAGTAGCAAAGGAGGAGGCACTACAAAGTATCAGGTAAAATAGGCATTTTTGTTTTGGGCTTGGAAATTTTGATTAGTGTTATTTTACCATTGTAGTTCCTCTATTGTGTAGATTGTGTAGTTTTGGTTTAATAGGCTGTGGCTAATCTGCAGTGACAGCTGTCAGCTGTATGTGCTTTCAGATCAAAATTCTTGAAAGGAAAAGAATATGAATGGACTTTAGGCCAGTTACACTGTTCATCTGGAGTACATATATATTTTGGGTAGATACTCTCAAAATCTCTGCAGGACCATTTAGCGTGGTGTGATTGAACACTGATGCATATGTTGAAAAATGCCCCCTCGTGCTCTGCTGATTTTTGTGGTTTTTTGGTTGTTAGTTTTATTTTCCCTCTCCTGGGTGCTGCTCCATATTTGTGGTGTATTTCTGCTGAGCTGTCAGTACAGAAGGATATGTGGTAGCAAGATTCTTTAAGTGCACTGGTTAACAGTTAATGATTTACCAAAGTGCCACTTAACATAGAAGCCTTATGCCAAGTTTGTATCTGTAAAATATTTATGAAGAATTTAATTGTCCTTACGTTCTTTTAATTCTCACTTCCTTCCCCTTTCTCCTGCTCCAAAACACTGCAAGAGTTACCACCTAATTTGCAACCATCAGCTGAGAAGGGTGAGATGAAGGAGAGGAGTAAGGGAGACTCATTTCCTATACCCCAAAATAAGAGTTTTGAAAGAAGGGCAGCCAACTTGTTATCCCATTTTGAACTGATAATCAATTGGATGCCAGATATGGACCTGGGAACTGTTTTAGTACGTTAGACTGTATAGTACTGCTTGTACAGACCTTCATTTTTTTACTCTTTGTTGTTTTTTTAAAATCTGGGATGACATTTAACAGTAGTAGCTTCCTATACAGAAATGGGGGAGGTTGCTGTGCTTTCATATAACTCATACTGATTTTGGTGGGAACTTGATCAATTAAATCTCTCTTACTTCAATATATGGTTTAAGAAACATAAATTAAATGAATGACAAATTGACCTTCCGCTCTCTTCTAAAACACTGAGCATAGGATTTTTTTTTTTTTATCTGCTATTCGTTTTTAGGAGTATGTCCCAATCCAGTCTGGATCTGGTACTGATTTGGCTCCTTACTATGCAAAGTACAGCAGTCGTACACAGCAGGCCATCTTCTATATGAACCCTTACAAGATCAACCTTGAACTTATTTTGGAGTTGCTTGCATACTTAGGTACGTTCTACTTCTCAAGAAGTTTACATGCTTGGGGCTCTCCTTTGGACTTACTTTCCAGTGCTTTCTGCTGATAATGAAGTACTTGACTTCACTTTTAGATGAAACATCCTAAAAACGATTTAGCACAGGGCCCAGAATTACCTCCTGTTCTCAAGTGAAGCTGTTTGCAAATCCATGTTTTAACTATGTGCCTGTACTGTAACTTTCCAGATAGAAGTCCTCAGTTCAAGAACATTGAGGGTGCTGTGCTGATCTTTTTACCAGGCCTTGCACATATCCAACAGCTGTATGATCTCATTTCAACTGATAGAAGGTTTAACTTGCGTGACAGGTAATACATATAATTTCTATAAAGTTAATAGTTTAATGAATATGTTTGTTAGGCTTTAAGGTTGACTGTTCTTGAAGAAAGAAACTGAGTTATACCTCTGAGCTGTTTGTGCTGCAAATGTACTTTTATTATCTAAAAATGGTACGAGCAGAAATGGCAGGTGCTTAGAGGTGGTATAGTAATAACTATATTTGATTTTTTTGTGTTTTGTTTTGTTTTTTTTTCCAGCAAACTTGCTTAATCACAAAGCACTTGACTACTACTTTTCCACTTCTTAGGGTATGGCAGCTGCCATAGCTGGGATTTAGCTCTCTGCTGCTTCCTGTTTACACAGAAGTGAATACTTCCTGAGAAGAGATCCAAAGACAGTAATCTACCAAGAGAAATAGTGCAGCGTTGTAGTGACAGATAGTTTTGAAATTTATTTTGTGAGTACATAGAAGATAGCAACGTGATGGCATAAAAACGAACATTTGCAGTCAAATTCTGAAGATTCATAGATGGACTGAGATGTCAAGGTCTAGAAGAGAAGGAAAGTACAAATCTCTGCGGCTGTTTCATCTCAACAGACCTTTATTAGGCTGAAAGTTCCAGGTGTTCATAGTTCTGTGCAAAGTTTCAGTAACGGTTCTTGTCTTGGAAGCACAATGTAAAGGCCTCAGGGTTCATGGACAGGGTTTCCTTTTTTGCTAGACTACTGATGTAAATTAACCTAGGGTTCTGCAGTAGCAGTAGTTTTCCTGCATTATTACCAAACAGGAGAATAGCCCTGTGAACTAATGGTGTTGTCTCTTCTTGATGCACTGAAAAAAACTTTCATACTTAGCCATAAAAAGTGTTACTCTTTTGTGTGTCCATTCTAGTTGCCTTCTCCAAACTGTTGTCATCATTCTGGTCTCATTTTTTTACTTTATCTTGATTTGGTAAGTGTATATTGATTACTGTAATTTCTTGTTCTAGGCACAGATTGATAGCTTTGCATTCTGTTCTTTCAACTCAAGATCAAGCAGCTGCATTCACAATACCTCCTCTTGGTGTTAGAAAGGTATGATATATGTAGAATGGCAAAGTTCACCACGGAAAGCAGAAATTTATTTGGGTGCAAGTCTGAATTGTTTTTAAATCAAGTTGTACAGAATTAGCAACAACCGGTTGTTCTTGGAATTCTCTTGCTGCAACGAAACAATTCTTCTCATTTGGTTCTCTGTAACAGATAGAAGCTAGCATGCTGTGAAAATCTTGACAGTAATCAGAAAAATTTTTAAACCTGATGTTTTTCTAAGAGCTTCTTTAATTGTTGATTTCCTGTATTTTAACTACTGTTAGCCAGTAGCTGTAGCTTTTACCTAGGAAAATAGTGTTTTACTTACTGCCAAACTATCTAATTAAAAGTTGACTAATTTTGGCTGGTACTGGCTGGTAATTCTGATGTTTTATTAAAATAAAGTGAATATGAAGTTCTCACTTTTGATTCCTAAGTAACTGGGGAAGATGAAGCCATTTTTCTTGTCATGTAGCTTTTCATGCTACATGATTATTAAAGGAAACATTTCTGGACAAAAAAACTTTAACCACGCTTATTCTATAATATTGATTAAAAGGATGAAAGCTGTTAGACAGACATTTCATAATTCTTTCATTTACATTATATTACTTCTTTTCAGATTGTTTTGGCAACCAATATAGCAGAGACAGGTATTACCATACCAGATGTTGTTTTTGTAGTTGATACTGGGAGAACAAAAGAAAATAGGTGAGTTTGATTTTCATCAAATGTACTGTCATTGCTGTAAATACTTGTACATCAGTACTGCAAGAAATTTGTAGTATCCTTATTAAACTAACTGTTTTGGACACATTATGCTAAGCTTATTGAACAGCTTACAGTTTAGGTACAAGTTTGGGCTGAGTCTTTGGATTTTTCAATGGTGTGAAGAGCAAGGGGGGGTCATTTGTAGAATTGGAAAATCATGATCAAGTACTGGTTTAAAAATAAAGTATATATTTTTTCTGCTTTCTCAGTTTTAGAAGGTTGATTTTGGTCCTTCTTTTGTTTTGAATGTGAAAATCCCTACAGACTGTGTTAGAAGAAACAATTCTGAATGTCCGTGGAGGTGAAATAATATATTAGCACTTTAATTTGCCAATTTTTACACTTTCATTAGTGAGTTGTATCCAAGGTTCTCTGATGTACACTTTCCCCCAGGTATGCTTAGTTTCCAAAACTAAATATAATCTCTTCAAATAAATGCTATTTAGATATGTTATAAATATGCTGGTATCTAAGTGTACGTCAAAGTTTCAATTCTGAAATCTGAATGGGCACTTGCTTTACAATTTTTAAGGTATCATGAAAGTAGTCAAATGAGTTCCCTGGAGGAGACCTTTGTTAGTAAAGCTAGTGCTCTGCAGCGACAAGGAAGAGCTGGGCGTGTTAGAGATGGATTCTGCTTCCGAATGTACACAAGAGACAGGTACTGTAAACTTAATTAGCAAGATTTTGTAAATCACATAAATATCTTTGTCTTTAACATCTACTGTCTTGCATCAAATATACACAAACCTTATGTGCTTAGAATTTTTTGTCAGCTAAATCTCTAAGTTTCTGAAGTGATATCTCTGTGGATAAGAGATGGGGAAAGTATCAAATAATATAGCACTGCAGAACTTGTTTCTGTTACTGCAGTGGAATAACCTTTTTTTCTGCTTGTCTGGAAGTCAGTAGCGCGTGCATTTTAGCTACCTGCAAGACTTTCAGTTTAAGAGCTATACATTCTAAGAATTTGTTTCGAAAATTGGGGTTTTGCTGCCTCCCTCTCTTTCACTAAAACTTTAGCTTTCCAAGCTACCATACATGCCTTAATTTAAAGGATGAATGGTTTACCCGTGCATTAAAACATGTGCCACTCCCCCTCCTTGCCCCTCAACATCTGCAAAGAATGAGCATGTGAAACCCGAGTTTATAAGTTGAATTCAAAGATTAAATTGAGTGTCTGTGATTCTATGTTTCTATGACGTTGCAGGTTTGAAAGTTTCATGGAATATTCTGTTCCAGAAATACTGCGTGTGCCTTTGGAGGAATTATGCCTTCATATTATGGTACGATTTTAGTCTTGGGATTACTGACCTTACTAGCTGAAATGTTTGCTAGGATGGCCCTAATCCAGTGTAGTTAGTGGGGCTTCTCCCACCAGGGCAGACCAGGGCAGGAGGAAACCTAGTAGTAGTGTGCTGGAAAATCCAGAGCATTCTGCTGAGTGAGAATAGCATACTATGCTATTCCAGTTTCCCTCAGAGTGACAATTCAAACATAGTTAAACAACCTTCAAACTGGTGTCTGCTTAAGGAAGCAATTCCATTCTTGCTCTCCCCATCCTGAGTGAGTAGGATGTGAAAAGGAGCAACTTGGCAATTCAGTGCCAGGTTGAACTGCATCTCATCAAGTCTGAGAGCCTCCTGCCCATCTGTGACCGTCTCTGATCTGGTAACATGCTTCTCTGATCAATGGTTGTGCCATAGAAGTCCTTCCAAACAATGAAGTTTTGTTAACCTAATGCAGGATGCATCTGCATTTTGGGAACCAAGAGGCTGTCTTAGAGGGGAGGGAATATGGGGTTTTGATTGCAAGAAAACAGCTTTCCAGTTTCCTCTGTAGCTACTACAAAAGTTTGTTATAATACATTTTTATGTTGAAATATATGCTCATTTACTCCACAGAAATGCAATCTTGGCTCTCCTGAAGATTTCCTTTCCAGAGCGTTAGACCCACCACAGCAGCAAGTAATTGGAAATGCAATGAACCTCTTGAGGAAGATTGGTGCTTGTCTGTTAAATGAGCCCAAGCTGACTCCATTGGGCCAGCACCTTGCAGCCCTTCCAGTCAATGTAAAGATTGGCAAAATGCTTATATTCGGTGCTATATTTGGCTGCTTGGATCCTGTGGTGAGTTTAAGAAAATTTAGGGGTTGTTTGTTTGGGTTTTTTAAGTATAACAATGGTTAACTCTTCACAATTAATTTGACTTCTTGCAGTATGGTATTTTGAAAGAATGATTCAAGAAGTTAAAGTATTTATTTTAAGGTGAGGACACCTAGACATCATGTATGGGAAGAATCTGTGTTCTGTCCAGTCAGGCTCAGTGATCTTAAAGGTCTTTTCCAACCTAAATGATTCTATGATTCTAAACTCGAGGAGTATGACACTTACAGGAGCAGCCCTTTTACATGTGGATTAGACCAGTCTGGATTACCCCACAGTTGTGGGCCAGTAACATGATGATCTAAAGTTATTGCAAGTTAATTGATGTGGTAACTTATTATATGAAGACTGGCATAGTTGCCACTTTCACTTAATCCATTTAATTTACTTCAAATTAGGAGAAAGCGCAGGTATGTTAGTTGTTAAAAACAGAAGGTTTAAATTTTTTGTTCTCTCAGTATCTTCTGTTAACGTGGTATAATCTAAAGCAGCTGTTTAATCTGTCCTTCACTGTATTGTATTGGGCAGTGCTCTGTGATTTGACAAACCATTTCATGTGAGTTTTGAGATTAAAAAATATTCTATCAATGTATATAAGGAACAATGAAAGCAGTGTATTTAATATAAGTAGGTTCTTATTTCTATGTAGGAAATTCTTGGAGTTTTCCTTGAGACTTAGTAGAAAATAATATATCATTAGATACTACTGTGAAAGGTAATTTAAAGGTATTTGTATGATAAACCTGTTAGCTTTTAATAAAATACTCTTAAGTGATGTGTGCTTTACTAATTGCAGGCAACTCTGGCTGCTGTTATGACAGAAAAATCCCCATTTACTACACCAATTGGTCGAAAAGATGAAGCAGATCTCGCAAAATCATCTCTAGCAATGGCAGTTTCAGACCATATAACAATCTACAATGCTTATCTGGGGTAAATGATAATTATCCTGTGCTTATAGCTAGATGCAGATAACACTTAAGGATTCTTTACAGAACTACATTACTTAAGAAGTATCTTCTTTTTAACTGCTTGCACCTGAAGCTTTTCTCTTCAGAATAACAATAGACTGCCAAGTGCTGTAACACAAAATAATAGCTTGCTTAGTACCTTGTCCTTTAACTCCTTTTAGCTATCTTGCACACATGCAGAGGTTTACTGTCTGTTTATACTACTGTTTAAAGTGTTTTGTTTGCTGTTTGTGGTATGCTTACCTGAATGTTTGGTATTTGAAAGTACAGATGTATAAATTATAAAATGGCATACATATTTTTTTCTTTTTAGGATATTATCACTAAGTCTCAAAAAACTGTTAAATTTCTGTTACAGGCGTGTTCTCTGGTGCACTCTTAGACCGGTGGCATTCGTCTTCATTAATACAACTTATTTTTAATTTTGAGTGGAGAATGCTGACCAACACACTGTATTGCCTTTTAACTTTATGCTATATCTTTATTAGATTTTTTTTTTTTTTCTGTAATATAACGGGATTTTTTCTTTAGGTGGAAAAGGGCTCGACAAGAAGGGGGATATCGTGCTGAAATGACTTATTGCAGAAGAAATTTCCTTAACAGGACTTCGCTGTTAACTCTGGAGGTAAAACAAATAATTATGCTCTGCACTCAAAAATTATTTGTTAAAATTTCCCTCTGCAAATGTCATGGCCTTTTAAAGATGTGCTATATCACAATTACTATTTAGACAAGACAAAAACAAGTGGAATGCTAGACGCTAATGAAATGCACACCCTGAATCGGTAGCTGCATCTGTGTTTTAGTTTTGATTTGCACACTTCGTAGGTGTACATCTTTGCAGTCACTGCCATTGGAGAAGCTAGTCCTTAATTTCACCAGAGGATCAAAACCTATAAATGAAAATACTTAGATTTTGTTATTTTGATATCATAAAAACAGGTCTATAAACAGTTAGTTTAAAAGATGAGCCACAAACAGATGTAAATAGTCGTTTAGTTTTTATAAGGGCATGTTTTATTCAGTGTTTCTTATTTAAGTTTGGGTGACTGAGCTTTCCTAAGCAGACATGAATCTTCAATGCAGTCCATCTTTTAATTTTAACTACAGGTGTGAGAATTCAGTATTTGCAGTATATATAGTACCATATAAATAATTCTGTGTTCCAGATAAAGCTTTTATCGTAGAAACAGCCAATATTCCAAAGTGGTTGCAGAAAATACAAGTGTTTTTCTAGTAAGAGGTTTTCTACTGGGAGCATGAATATTTGGGATGGAGTGTCATTGCTTGCTGATGGAGTGGAGTATGCACCTTTAATTCAGAGTTTTACTAATACCTTACTAATTTCAGGATGTGAAGCAAGAACTTATAAGGGTGGTCAGAGCAGCAGGTTTCACAGCACTTACAACACAGCGTGGATGGGATGGAAATGGAGCCACACAATCCCTTTCTCTCCATGAAATAGCTCTTCTTAAAGCTGTGTTGACTGCAGGGCTGTATGACAATGTTGGAAAAATAATATATACAAAGTCTGTGGATGTTACAGAAAAGCTGGCTTGCATGGTAGAAACCGCTCAGGGTAAAGCACAAGTGCATCCCTCCTCTGTAAATCGAGACTTACAGACGTATGGATGGCTGCTTTACCAGGAGAAGGTAAGTGAAAATAGTAAATGTAGCTGATAGTTTGGGTAAAGGTGGAGTTACGTCTATGATACTAAACTATTTACACCAATGTAAAATATATCTGAGTGTCTTGTTGATCTTGAGTCTTTACTATCTAACAATCATCAAGCCCATAAAAATGAATCGGCTGGGTGCTGAAGAAGAAGATAAGGCTGAACATGATGAACAAATCGGTTCTTGGTGAAACTGGTAGCTATAAATGAAGTACTTTTCTGTGTGTCATTTAATAGTATAATTGACTTTTTTAATACAATGCTGTTGATTTTACTGTGATCATCTTAAGCAGTAATAATGTAGGCAGTAACACTTCAAAGTGTGCTTTTTCTTTTTTACCATTCTAAGAAGACTGTAAGGTTTTGAAACTTGGTACAGGCCTCACATATCCCCAGTAATAACTTAAAATGAAATAGTCAATTCTGTAACTGACTGATGAACTTCCTAAGTGAATTGCCTTTTTTTTTTTTCTAACCCTATCACTTTATTCCCCCTCCAAACTGAAAATTTTGTCAGCTGTTTGCTAAATTCAAGTGTTTCTATTTAGTTGCGCTTCTGGTACAACAAAACCTTGACAGCGGTTGCTTAATGCCAGCTTTATTGTAAAGGAGGAGGAAATTAAATTCAACTTCTTAATGCATATGAAGTGATAGTGTTTTTTGGAGAGCTGAAAATATTTCCTGCCCCCAGGAACCCTGTAGTGTAAGGGCAAGACAGCAGCTAAAGTAGGTCAGTTATTCCATGAACAGTGAAACAAACAAAGCCTGCACTTCTGTGTGAAGATGTGCTCTTTTTGGTCTCCTTTCCTTCCACTACCACTTCTTCCCATCCCATTCTGACTTGATCTATGAGAGGCTCCAAAGCCAGAAGTAGCATATGCTGAGCCCCGTAGTTTGCTTCGTGTATGTCTACACGTGCCCACATTTACATGCAGACATGCATATGTGGATGTAGATTGACAAACCAGCTGCTGCTAAGAGCAACGTATAACAGAAAAGTTCCTGCCTTTTACTTCAATAGGTTTATTCATTTTGATGTCTCTTGCCTGAACAGCAGTAGGCTATCATTACCTTTCTGTTTGGATTTTAACAAGAAAAGAGTGGCTTTAGCTGATTTCCTGGTAGTGTATAAGCCTGTCACTTACTTAGATGTGATGTATTTTATGTGGTCTAGGGCAGACAAATTGTCAGTGGCTTTCTGTGTACAATGACTTGTGTTGTTTGGATCTTAAAAGGAAAAAAGTATCTATTTGCTTTGAAAAGTAGCAATCAAATTTAATGTTACAGTTTTTATGTGGTTTGGGGTGTTTTATTGTTTCTAATGCTTGTGTTTGTTTATATGTAGGTGAGGTACGCTAAGGTGTATTTGAGAGAGACTACTTTAATATCCCCCTTTCCCATTTTACTTTTTGGTGGGGATATAGAAGTCCAGCACCGGGAGCGTCTCCTGACGGTTGATGGCTGGATTCATTTTCAGGTGTGTTGGAATGGTAACTATTTTCTGTGGTTCTGTGGGCACAATTGGTGTACAAGCGTAATCCAGAACACTATATGTGGGATGGAGAGGGAAGGGAAGGAGGAAAGAGAGAATTAAAGGAAATTATGGTAAATATTGTGTACATGTAATGAAATCTTAGCAAATCACACTTGAAAAACAGACTTGTAATATGCAGGTTGTAACAAATCAGTTCCCTCTCCATGAAGAAAGTCAGTGTTCTTTTGGAAAAGGTATTGGAAATGGATATAAACTAGACCTTGTTTTATAGAGCTGGTACTAAAAGCATGTTAGTGTGCTATTTTATATTACCTCTTCCTACAATCATATAAGTACATTTTTTATCTTTAAAATATTCTTTACTTTGCTTTATAGCCCAAACAGAATTATCTGGAAAATTTAAAAATAAATACAAATGGAAAATACCTATTTGCTTGGGCTTGGAATGTTTGGACTTTTTATTTGGGGTTTTTTTCTTTCCAAGTGAAAAAGTTTTGTTTGGGAATGGGAAAAATGACTGCATTTTCTTAGCGTATTTTTGCAGACAAAATTAAAACAGGTGTCATTCCAAAATCCTCTGTAAATTCTGTTAAATGGCAAACATTAGCTTTTACTAGGCTGCCAGCTACTTGGTCACAATTTTCTGTGTTCTTGTGGGCTCTGTGTTATGCTCAGGGAAGACTGTAATCTACAAAACATTTTATGTTTTTGTGACATAATGCATTCATGTAGTACAACAGAAAACCCCTGCCGTTTCTCATGTAAAGTTGCCAGTTCCCTTTACCCATTCAGCATAAGCTGTTATGTTTTATGTCCCATTACAGGACGTTTCCTGTAAGATATGGGTGTGCTCAGATTGTGGCGGAAATATGTGCTTTGTAAGGCATTGTATTAACAGATACACAAGTTATGATAGTTATGGCCTCAAACAATTAACAGTTTTGAAGCAAAGGCATCAAACAAAAATACTCAACAAATAAAAATCAACAATACTTGTGGACACTCCAGATTGGTATAGGGGAATCCATCATACCGGATGCAATTTGCTGGCATTCAGAGTACCTGTGAATATGGAGAAAAGGCCAAGGTTAGGTTAAAAGGTAGGTACTATTGCTCTAGTACCCATTATCCTGGTCTGAGGCATTTTAACCAGCACTAGCTGGCCTGTAGGTTTCTGGGGAATGCCCGCAGGTAGCGCTGTATCCTTCTGAGCTGTGTCTAGGAGACAGAAAGGTCCCAGAATGATCATGCCCCATCCTTTTCTTATCTGTTCTGCAATATTTGGTATGGTGGCAGTTAAAGGTGTGGTATTGGCATTCAATCACCTAAAATCAATTGTAATCTGCCACTGTCTGTTTGGCTTTTTCACCAACCAGACAGGAGAATTACAGGGAGGATACATGCGATGATATCTCTTTTTTCCGAGTCTGTGATCACCCTGTCAATGCCCAGATGCGTAGCTGCTGGCAGGGAATACTGCCTAACAGTAGTAATTCTAGACAGGGGTGAAGGTATAGACACCTCTAATAAAGTTAGTTTTAGACTCATCTTTGTCAAACCGTGCTATATTGGTGTTAGCAGCACCCTGAAATGTCAGTATTAGTAGCAGCAACCAATACTTTGGCATGGATTAGTTTCTGCCCTTTGGGGAGACACAAAGTGGTTTTTGCTGTGGGGCATTCTGTTATTATTCCATCAATTCCTGTAAATGTCATTTTACAGAGACCAGGTTTTATATTCAGGTCTTCAGTGGTTACTACTGATTACTGACATCTGTATTCCTTTTTCTGTTAAGAAATCTACACAAACTCTCCATGTCCCTGCTGGAATAGAAATAGTGGGCTCAGGATACTTGCTGGAGAGCCACTGTGCTGCTAATACCTACCTAGGAGGTTGGCTCACTGTGGTCCCAGGGGATGCAAGTTTTTTGTGTCAAACGTTCCACTAAATCAATTAAGTTTCTCTTTGGAGCCATGGGCACAGGGTTTTCCTACTCAACTCCTTACTTTGGAGTAAAGTCTGGCTTTTTCTGGCTCAAGTAGTACACAAATTGTACTGATGTGCAGAGATCAGCAGTGGATATACCAGATAGTGCCTTCTGTGACACCTCCATTGCTAGGGTTTTGCACCAAAGGTCATTTTGTTCTTTATCAAATTTTGATTTAAGATCTAACCTGGGGTCAATAGCCTGAATCTGATGAACCTGATGTGTGGCATCCATAATTTTCCCTGTAGCCTGTCCAGCCCAACCCATCCAGTGCCCATAACCCACTACCTCTTGCCCAGATCACTCCAGGTGGTTACATGGGCCAACTGCAGTGGGGGCAGCATGTGAGCCGCAGCCACATTCATAGCACATATAGTCTGTATGCAGCCCTGGACATGGGCTACATATGTCTTAAGGCAGTTTGGGAGGCTGTGGATAAGAGGAGTTATCTTGCTGGATCAGCAGGGCTTAGTGTAAGAGACCTCCTTAACCCGTCCCTTTCATGGTTTGCTTCTATGCAGGCTGCTTTTTGTACAGATGCTGGAAGATCAGAGAACGCCCAGGTCTCAATAACATGGGGATCTTCTCTGTCCTGTGGGTATATACTGCTGGCCCAGTGGATACCCTGTGCAGTTAATAAGCTATTATGATTGCCTGGTTCCGTGGTTAGAAACACTCCAGGGCCCCAGTAGTCTCCTGCTTATTCCTCACTTAAGATTTGGTCCCTCCCCATAAAGGAGACTTGCCACACATTCTATCTTGGAGTCCTCTGGGTGCCTGGAATACTTCTCCTGTAACTTTGCTAATTCAGCCAGAGGCCATGGAGTGGAGCACACAGTGTAGTAAGCATCACCATGCCCCTTGACTTGTCAAATAGGCACGGGTTCTGAGGTAAGGTCAGAATCGTCCACCAGAATCACTGCCATCATTGTCCCGGATGTTTCCATCCCATATTTGGGGATCTGCACAATGTATTGATTTGTGGATTTGTTTAGCTGAGATGGAGGATGGTACCTGACTCAATAACAGGTTTATTTTTTTCCTGTAATTATGTTTCTCACCCTTCAGCTGAGGCCAATAACATTTTAAGCTCCCTATTTTCTGTATTCAGGTTTTGGTTTCCGGTTATGAGGGTATCTACCCATCTTTCCAATTTCTCTTGATTTTCCCTTTCAAAAGCCAATGATGCATTCAATACCTCATTTTCAGACTTCAAAATGGTATACTCTGCATTTGCAATTCACCTGGGAGAAGGGGACTCCTTAATTTATTTTTGCACACAAGATAAGAAAGCCCCCAATACGATGCAAACAATTCCTTTGCCTTTATCTTGTCCAGTCTTTTCCTCCTTTCTGCCATTGTTTTATCTGCTCTACCACTTTGTTCCTAAATTTCTGTGCCTGTTCTATTCCAGCTTCAGATGGTGCACACCTATATTTTTGCAGCAGTTTAGCCATGATAATCCTGTCCGCAACACCAACTTTACTATTGCGTTAAGGCTAAGAGTCTGACATTTGCCTGCCACAGCCCCAAGGGCCTGCACTCAGCAGTTTTGCGAAGTCCAAAAGTAGGTTTAAGAATTCTGTCTCAGAGCCCTGCTGAGGGCTTGCACTGAGGCAGTGTAAAAGTTAGAACAAATAGGTTTGATTTATTGAAGCAACAGATACAATAGGTTCAGAATTGCCATTGATAAATGCAGTAAATGCGAAAGGAAAATAGAGCCCAAGTTAGTCATTCCCAGGTAACATCTGACACAGTTGGAGGCACAAGCCTTTGTGATTGTACTGATATATAATAGTAATGCTAGGAAAATGTGTGCTGTATACTGAAGGTGCAGTGGTGGAGGAAGAGGAGTACAACTTGTGGACAGTTTGTGCTAGACTTTCAGTCTTCTCCCTCCAGCCCCCCAGGTATTCCCCTCTATTTTTTTTCTATATCCTGCTCCTGTCCATCCCTGCCTTCTAGGTGATGTCTAGCATGATTTGGGTGGAGAGTTGAGTAACACAGTTAGATATTTAGCATGTATTGTTAGGCTCGTTACCATACTTAGGTGTGTACACTTTAATTTTGCCATTAATTAGGCAAAGGTCTTCTCTTGGACACTGTGGCCTTCAAAATCTTCCAAAGCTGCTTGCTCTTGTTGGTTTAGCCAAAACAGAACCATCTTGCCTTCACAAGACTCCTTCTTTCAGCTATTTAGCAGGTGAGCTCAGAGAGTCTCCACCCCCAGAGACAGGGCAAGAATCTGATGGTCACAAGCCTCTTAACTTTTCTGCTGAACCTCACTAGATAAGCTGTGTTCCTGTCTGATGACAAGATAGGCTGTTATCCCACAGATGCTAAACAGAATGTGCTGCATTTTGTGCCTTTTCCATAATAGCTACAGAGTCTACCACAGACAGTATATAAATGAAATAAACTGGAATGGGGAGGAGGGATAAAATGAAAGGTTCCTGGAAGAGGCTTTAGCTTTAGATATCTAAATTCCTGGTGAGGTTTAGGAGAGGTTTGTGATTGTTTCCTTAGGGACGCCAGGCAGACCTCCTGAGGGGGAGCTATGTATCTTTTATTTCAGGTAGAAATTAATTTGTACTTTTATACCTTTGAAAAAGCAATCAAAGTAGAATATTAGTAAATTAATAATTTCCCTGTATGCTGGTTGTTCATGGTATGTGTGGGAATATTCTGCATTACCCTTCTAAGCTGCAGTTCTTCAAGCTGTGGTGCTAGAAATAACACATGCTTAAAGATAAGGGGGCATAATGTAAGGCCTGTCATTTCATGGGTATCCATATGCTTAAAATTACATATATGCATCATGTTTGCAGGAATCTTGTTATAAACGTATTTTAATATGTTAGATATTTTAATCTGTATTTTGGTATAAAACGTCTGAGTAATGCAATTGTTTTGTCTTCCCTTCTTTGTAGGCTCCTGTGAAGATAGCAGTAATTTTTAAACAGCTGAGAGTTCTCATTGAGTCTGTTTTAAAGAAGAAGCTTGAAAATCCTAAAATGTCACTTGAAGGTAACTTTATTGTCACATTACTGACAGTACTATTTGTTAAACGGACGTTGTGCCAAATCTGAGGAAGCACTAGTACGCTGAATCCTCACCCAGTAGGGTTAGTGTGACTTGGATATCACTCCATTCTTGAGACACATCCAAAAAGTCATTACTAATCCTACATACATTATGTGGCTCACTCCAGGTGTATGAAGATCTGCACAACTGCTATTTTAAAGATATCCCTGAGAACGTTCAAGGTAGTGGTAGTATGAGGTATGTGTCTCAAAACAGGAGTAAGATTGCGTGTGAACCTCAGGGCGTGGATCAATTCTAAGCATTGTGCAAGTTGTCTCACAGTTCAGGTTAGTGGTGGGGAACAGCATGTTGGCCCCCAAAGTAAGGGACAGAGGAGCACAACTTGAATTTTGAACACTGGATGTTCAGAAGAATATTGCAGGTGGGTGGAAAGAAAGAGTCCTTGTATGCTAATATGTCTGCAGTTAACCCATTGCTTTCTCAATCTCTTTTGTGAAATGCTGAAATGGACACAAACAGCTCACTGAGTAATTGTTTAAACTTTCTGATGAAGTACTGTGGACATACTGTTTGGCCTTTTGCTTCACAAAACGGGAATTACTTGTCATGCTTTAGAGTCTGGTATAGCCCGAAAGATAAAGATTTTAGAGAGAGAGAGAGATAGACTTGTCTTCTGATTTTCTTGGGGTTTTGGAATCAGTTTTTAAGCTCACGCTTCTCTGCTTCCTGTGTTTGTTTTCTTTCCTAGATGACCAAGTCTTGCACATCATCAAAGAACTGATAAAAACAGAGAATGGTAACTGAAAGCAGAAATCAGCAACAAACTGGAGCTTCAGTAGCAGAAGGGGAAATACACACTCTAGCATTAACTGAAAGATCTAAAGGCTTAGCATGGTTGGTAGCAGCCACAATGGGGAAAGACTGCATGACTTTACATAGAATTTGCCTTTCTCTGTACCATTTTTAAAGATGAACATTGACTGTGTTTAGCCTTTACAATACATTTGGTGCCATTTGTCTGACTGTACAAACGATGGATGGAAGCAGTTCCTTTTCAATATAAAAAAATCACTGTGGCAAATTCCTTTTTTTTTTTTTTTTTTTTTTTAAATGTACTAATAATGCCATCACTGGTGGTGCAGATTGCAGCAGTGGTTAAAGATTGGATCCTGAATTTCAGCTGAGTAGAATTTCATTAGGTGTATGCAAACAGAAGACAAATGTTTCTTGTGTGGGTTTCCTAAGTGGTTATTTCTTTTCGCTCTATGAATTTGCAGTATTAATGCAATACATCTTATAGATGTCTTCATTTTTCTGTATGATTTAAATTAAGATAGTATGGACTGCCATGAACATGTTCTCAGCTATGACAAGTGTACTGTCTGGTTTTTTAATTCCAAAGTACGCAAAATTTATGCAAAAAAGCATTTTAAAAGTTACATTTCTATCTTAAGACCTCAATTTTGCACTCTATTCCCAGGCATATTCTTCTTTCATGTCAGAGGCAAAGGAATAAAAACTTTCAGAACACACTCACTGAAGACAAAAATTAAATATGCACCCTGAACAGTTTCCTAGATTTTGTTCTGGTTGAGGTCTTTTATTTGTAACCTTTGAAAACATTAATTGGAAATACACTTCAATAATTCAACAACTAACATGCTCCTGTTTCTTTTGGGTTTTAATTTTGAATATCAGTTGTTGGTTTAAAAAGGCTAAATCCTAGTGGAAGTGTTAATTTTCCTTCAGTTCTTCTCCTTTATTTAGCTGTGATGAACTGAGATGTTTCTTGTTTCATTCATGTATGGCAGTGTTGAAATTCAGAGGCATTCTTTGTGTTGCTGTAGCATGCCCTGCTTTGTAATCTTTTAAAGAAATAGCTTCTTTCAGTTGTTACTAAGGGGATATATTGAAACAACTAGAAAACTGCACACTCCCTAGGGTGAACAAGTTTTCTGCAAAACAGTTGAAACAGGTCACACTGTGGTGTACAGATTAGCACAGTCATCTTTAAGTCAAAACCAGATAAAAGACTACAGTGGCTTTCTGCTTCTGCAGTGTGTGAGAAACTTTTGTGCCTGTGCTCTTTCGGGTGGATGAACTTTCTCTGTTCCATTTCTTTAATAAATACTTCTGTTACTACCTTTGTGTTACTTTTCTCAGAGTGGACTTGACAATTTGGTCAGATACAATTGTATCTGATAAAATAGTTCTGTCTGGCCTCAGCTCTGCTTCTGTAAACCAGTGGTCACAGTGCAGGAACATTTTCATTTCCCTCCGTTTGGCTGTCCAGAATAGTGCTCTGTTATGTGAATAGTCCATGGGTGGAAGTGTAACCGAGACCCAAGCTGCCCAGAGGACTCCAGCATTCCCGGTATCTCCCCAGGTGTAATTGTGCTATAGTTCCCAGGGACCTCAAATGAAAGTATTACTTACACAGAGCAATCTGTAGCTGTTACGAGCTTCCAGGGTTTTGAGTTAAAATGGTAGGAACTGGAGAGTCATTTATCGAATCATAGAATGGTTTGGAAGGGACCTTTAAAGGTCATTTAGTCCAGCCACCCTGCAGTGAGCAGGGACATCTTGAATTAGAGCAGGTTGCTCAGAGCGCTGTCCAAAGTGACCTGGAATGTTTCTGGGGATAGGACATCTACCACTTCTCAGAGCGACTTGTTCTAGTGTTTCACCACCCTCGTTTTAAAAAATTTCTTCCCTGTCTGGTCTGAATCTACCCTCTTTAAAACCATCACCCCTTGTCCTGTCACAACAGGTGCTGCTAAAAAGTCTGTCCCTATCTTTCCTGCAGCGCCCTTTAAGTACTGCAGGTCTGCAGTAAAGTCTCTCTAGAGCCTTCTCCAGGCTGAACAACCTTAGCTCTCTTAGCCTGGCTTCACAGACAAAGTGTTCCAGCCCTCTGATAATCTTTGTGGCTCTCCTGTGGATGTGCTCCAACAGGTCCATGTATTTTTTAAGCTGGGATCTCCAGAGCTGGACACAGTACTCCAGGTGGGGTCTCACAGGAGCGGAGTAGAGGGACAGAATCACCTCCCTCGACCTGCTGGCCACGCTGCTTTTGATGGAGCCCAGGACATGGTTGGGCCTTCTGGGCTGCAAGTGCATGTTGCTGGCTCATGTGCAGCTTTTCATCCACCACCACCCCCAAGTCCTCTGCAGGGCTGCCCTCAATCCGTTCATCCCTCAGCCACTGCTGGTACTGGCACTGGGGATTGCCCCAACCCCCGTGCAGGACCTTGCACTAGTTCTTGTTGAGCCTCATGAAGCTGGCATGGGCCCACTTGCTGAGCTTGTCCAGGTCCCCCACAGGTACATCAACTGCACCACTCGTCCTGGTGTCATCTCCAAACTTGCTGAGGGTGCACTTGCTCCTGCTGTCTATGTCACTGATGAAGATACTGAGCTGCACTTGTCCCAGGAAAGATTCCTGGGGGACGTCACTTGTCACTGCTCTCCATCTGGACACTGAAGCCGTTGGCTACTCCCCTCTAGATGCAAACGTTCAACCGATTCCTCATCCACCGAGCAGTCCACCCGTCAAGTCCGTATCTCTGCAAGCGAGAGAGAAGGATGCTGCGGGGCCGTGTCAAGGGGAAAGCTGGTGGCAGGGTTCCGGCGCTGCCGTGACCGGTTTGACGGCACTCCTGCCCAC
>JAVFHW010083331.1:0-20698 GCA_032159205.1 Eurystomus glaucurus suahelicus
ACATCATGTGGGCATGGGTAAAGCCGCTTGGAAACACAGCACCCAGCTACATAAGGCTTTACATGAAAAATACTCCTTGAAATACACATCTCTTGCCACCACAGATGTATTTCCAAGGTCATAAAAGTTCATTAAAACTGTATTTGACAAAGCTGACCAGATACATGTGGAGTTGAGCTTTCCATATTCATCACAGTGCTTACCACTGTTTTCTGTGCAATCCTGGGCAGTTTTTGCTTGCCAAGAGATACTGCCCACCAACTGGGAAAAACTTGGGTGTTTCTCTGTTGCTAAATAGCAAAAGGAAGGAGCCAGTTCTCGGCCCTACATAATTCACCTTGACCTTGTCTTCCAGATTCTCTTTCTACTGCTTCTTTCCCAGACCTCTTGGATCTGACGCCTGTGTTCTTTTTACAAAAATAGTGAGGCCACCCAGAAGAAGGTATTTCCTTGCAACCGAAACTTCCTGCTGGAGGCCAAAGGAAGACATAGCTGAGAAGAGTTTGAGAGGATTCAAATAACCCTTGCTGTACCTGCACTTGGCAGGTGCAGGGATCCCACCAGTCCTTCCTGCAGTGGGTTGCAGCTGGGTGGGAGCATTGGGAACATTTGGAAAAAGGCACCCTACTTGATTCCCAGCTCCCTGAGGATACTTGGCTGCGGTGGCACTGTGTCGGTAGGGCACGGCGAAGCAGCCCGCATTTGCTCTGGGGGAACAGGCAGCTATGCCGTAGTGTTCCCTCCTGGCTGGGCTTCTGCTGTGCCCTCATGCTTGCACTCACAGCTGGCCCTGGGTTTGCCCCGCTCCCTGCTGGGAACCACTACCCTCATCCCAGCTCCACCCTCACATCTCTGGCAGCCTCTTTGTAGCCAATCCCAGTGCTGAGGCCATGCAGGAGATGGGTGCCCTGAAGTTTTCCAGCTGCTTTCCAGCACTGCCTTTAAATGGATTGGCCCTTTTCGCTCTGCCCATGAGTATGCAATCGCTACGCTCAGGTCTGCTGCCAGCTCTTGCAGGCAGGGCAGGCCCGGACACAGCCTGAAAGCAGAAAGCTGCTGGTGGAGCAGGTACAGGCGGTCAGAAAGGCCACCACTGGTGGTCCCCTCAGCAGGAGAGGAGGCTGCTGTGACAGCCAGGGAGCTTCCCTCTACCTCTGTGTTGAGGTTTAGGTTCCATCTACCAGACCTACAACAGACACTCTCTGTTAACTCCTCTTTCCCCACTAAACAGAGGAAGAGAAAGAGGATAAGGGAGAGAGACTTACGGCCCCCTCCCCTCCCAAGTGGGAGAGGAAGGGAATGAGAGAGAGGCTTCAGATTAGAAAAGAAAACTAAAACAGCTTTAATGAAGATAATAATAATAAAATGGGATATATGCAAATATATACAAAACCAGTATTGAACCCAGCCTCCCCCTGATGGCAGTTACATCACCATCACCACTGAGGTTGTGGAGCAGGCACTGGCAAAGTCCCAGACTGGGCTCAGCAGCTGACAGGAACTGGATTCAAGAGCTGGGTTCAGGAACACACAAATCGGGATCAAAGGCAGGGCTGAGAATAATGAAGGCCGAAGGGAAGGGTCCAGAAGGCAAGAAGGCCCCCAAAGGAAGTGAAGGCCAGTGGAAGGACTGACGGGAAGGCTTGAGACCCTCGTGATCCCACAGCTTTATACTGAATATGACGTGTATGCGATGGAATACCTCGTTGGTCAGTTTAGGGTCCCCTGTCCTGGCTGCTCCTCCCCGCAGGTGCGGCCTTTCACTTCCTGCACACCCCAATGTGATATACAAGATTTAGTGGTGACCTTGGTTTGCACACCAGTCCTTGCTAGTAACTCTAAACATCAAGTGTTACCACTGCTAGAAGCAGACACTGTCTGCAAAAACATGCTGTTAGTTTCAGAAAATGTAGTTATTTAGCAGGGACTCAGATGAAAAGTAAAATCGCTGAACAGAATTGGTTCTAACTCAAACCTGGACACACTGCCATCAACCAGCTGTGCACAGATGTTCAGAAAAGCCTCTTATGGAGCCGGTGGCTTCAGTAATTCAGTCTGAAATGCGTTTTGCAGCGCACACACTGAGGCTGTTTATGGCCAGCTAGGACCTGGGGCAGGAGGACCGTGGTACCCACTGCCATGCAAAGCCAGCTGGCATAAAGAATTAGAGTTGCATGGCTCAGCTCAAACCAGGCAGAAAAACAACCTCAAAGCACTAACCCTCATCAAAAAGCTAGCAGGATTTTTGGCATGACAATCTCTCTGAGCTGAAAAATACCAGGCACAGACTTGTTGCCTAACCAGCACAAGAAGGGACAAATACCCTGAGACTCTCCTATCATTAGCTACCAGCAAATACCTGCTTTGAAGGTCATGTTGTGACTGCTGGAAATAGTGTTGAAGTTGCCTCATTACAGCCCGAAGGCCTTATGGTTTGAAGGCCCTGTTAGGGACTTCAGGCTTGGTTTGCCATGGTCAGACAAGGCTTTGTCTATATGCTCACTTCTCTTTTGGTGGAAGCCAAGTGCTTGTTCTTGCACAGATGCAGTGTACCACAAAGTGGCTCTTAGTGGACATCAGAGGACAGCGTTTCACTCTCCAAGGAAGTGATGCTGCTTTGTACCTACCTACAAAGACCTCTTGGAGGTAGAAACTCAGGGCCTCTCTGGGTGAAGGGTGGATTTACTGGCTCACCAAGCAGCCTACTCTATTTCTATTGATCTGATCGTGGCTTGAATCTCCCTGGCTCCGTGAAAGTATTTTCCCAGTGCTGGGAATGTGTAGTGGTTTGCTCTATGGTGACAAGGGCTCAGCACCTCGCAGGATCCATCCCACAGGCTGCAGAGCTTATGAACAGCAGGACCAGGAGAGATACTCTTTTAAAGTTGACTGTAACCAGCACTAAACTTGCCTAAACCTCACTTACACCAGCAAAGAGATCCCAGTCAGTAGACCTGAGCTGTCCCTCCAAGAGGGGTATAATTTTGGCTTGCCAGAAGCCTGGACAGCATCCCTCCTAGAAGGTTTTTTTTGCTAAGGTGCCACTCACCAGCTCTGGGGCGCAGGAAAATGTCAGTGCAAGGTTTCTTGGCTGTCCACAGGGCTTAAAAAATGGGCTGATGGACACCGGATCATGACTGTCAGGCTCCTGTGGAGACTGACAAGCCTCAAGGACAAGACCCGTCCATCCCGTCTTCCCCCCTGCCCCCCGATTCCTGCCACTTTACCACAGCAGTGGTTTTGCTTTGTTGGTGCCTCAGTGTCCCATAAAGCTGCAAAAAAAGAGGTGCTGAGTTCCCACAGGTCCGTTTTAAAACAAGAAACATAAACCATGTATGTTTTCTCATTCCATGCATATTCAGCTATTGAGGCTTTGCCAGAAAAAAATTAGTTTTTAGGGTGGTTTGTTTGTTTTTTTTAATCCACTGCCAGAGTAGAGCAGAAACAGGGGGGTTGGGGAAAAACTTTCTAGGAGATGGCAAACTGCTGTTGTCACTGGCATTGGCTCATCTTCTCCTGATACAGCTACCTTAAATTCAAAAGCTCCCCACTCTTTTTAAACACCGGAGAGCATCGTTTATATTCAATCACATTTTTGCAAGAAACTCTTCTGGATGTGTGCTTTTTAGTTAACAAGTGGCTTAGGTTGCTTTAGTTCTTTCCTTCCGTTCTTTCCTGGATTTTAAGGGACTTGAAAGCATATCCACATTTTATGAGTGCTTTCTTCATTGCTGGTGAAAGAGAGATTTAGACAAGTTTTTGCGAAGTCATCTGTGGCTGGAAATGAACTGAATTCTCTAGTTCTCCTGGGAAGCTGGTTTGGGTTTCTGCATCGGCTGGGAGTGGGGGTCTTGCAGCAGTGGCCTGCTACCTGCTTTTTCCCACCACAAAGGAAAGCCTTGAGTTTGCAGGTGAATCTTGCCACCATTTTTGTGCTGCATTCAGAGAGTCCATGCCAGAGCAGAGCTGTGCAGGTGCATAGTGGGGTTTTGTTTTGTGCCATGGGGTCCTTTCAGATGGAGTGGAATGTGATATTTTTCAGTGTGATGCTTGCTTTCTCAGCACACAGCACACTGGGGTTTTGAGACAGGGTTTCTAGGGCTGAAGCTTTATGCTGGTGTTTTTAAAACAAATCTGTAACTTGGGTTTTTTCCACTGTTGTAAGATAGGCCATAAATTCTGCCTTAAAAGGCATTTAGTTATTTGAAAAGGTTTTGGTTCATTGGAGCTTGAGGTTTTTATGGTTGCTGTGCTAAAATCTTACTAGGGAAGCTGTTTAATATATTACTTGGCAGCTCAGAGTCTTGGAGAGCACCAGTGTGCCAAGGACTGTGCAGATACCTCCACTGTCCAAGAAGATCCCATATTTCACCTGTGTCTTCATTCTCAATCATCATAACATAGCCAAAATCACTAGGAAGGAATGATTAGAGATCAGCAAATTCCTCCCCATTTTTGTTTTTTCTGTTGCTGGAAAGGCATGCTGTGTGTAAAAAAAAGCGTTTAATCCTTTGTTGGGCTGAGGTTGATTGAGGTTCATACTAAATAGGAGATTACCACATAACAAGTTTAATCAGGTCGGACTTTTGAAAGGCCTTTTTGCTTTTCCATGCATAAATGCTGCCATGCCTTGTGTCCGTGTCTCCCACCACAAGCTTTTCACATTCTTTCCAGGCTTTAGCTTGTGGTTGTCCTTATGCCATTAAAACTGAGTCAAGGTCACACGAAGAGAAGAGGGGAGGTGGTGGCCAGGAAAAGAGAAGTTTCTTGATAGAGCTTGTCTAGGAGGTCCAGGACAAAAAAAATCCAAATATGCATCCCATGGTTGGGAAGCAGCAAATGTGTTTGCAGAAAGCTACTACCTGTTTGCCCCGGGAACAGCATACTTCAGCGACTGGCTAAAGGAAGCAAAGGTGCAAAAAAAGGGCAGCACAGTGGGAAAAGGCAGGAGAGAGGTTGGCTTGTGGCAGTCTGCTAGCAAGGAAAGTGTCATCTCCGCTCAGAGGGCTTGTGCTTTCCCCATTTGGCTGTTTTCAGAGGTGAGCGTGGCTATAAGATTGCAGTTGAGCTTCAGACTAGCCTCAGCCACCTTGGCCTCCCCATTGCCCCAGCTCTGAGATTCATATTGCACTGAGGACACTGCTGTGCAGCAGAGCACTGAGCTAGGGCCGGGGCGTGCAGAGCCACAGCCTCTTCTCTGGGCACAACCCCAGGGCCATTGCAGACCCATCCTGCGTGCTAGGTAAAGGAGAAAGGGCTTGGGGTTTTGTTCTTTGCAGGCCTGCCCCGTTCTCCCTCCCACCTATATGTAAACCCCACGGAGGACTGATAAATAGGCATATAAAGGTCAGGCACAAGGTCTCTGAAGGCAGCATTCCCAAACTGTGATAAAAGAGCAGGGGTGGGATTTTCAGCTGCAGTGAGGTAGGAAGCAGGAGCAGATCCATGGCAGATAGATGGTGGCCCAGGGCCCTGCTTTACACTGACTCCATCTCAAGTCCTCAGGGCCTGAGGCAAAGCTGTGTTCACATTTCCAGCCTTTCCAGGCTCACCGGATTGCTGAAATCTGAGGGGGAGCATCCGAACAGGCTTAGTATCCAGCATCTCCTTTGGTCTGGATGTCTCGGAGCTTCTTTCTGTAACTCCTTAGTCTCTCCAAGGCCAAGTTAAAGAAGGAGGAGAAATGCCTTCAGAAAGAGATAAAGGAGGCGGCTTTTAAATCTGCCAGAAAGCTGCAGGCAGCTTTGGGAATGGAGGAGGCCAGAAGCTGCTTGCAGTTCCCATCTGCTGCTGCCTCTCGCAGAGCGCTGACCTGGGAGGGAGCAGCTGAGGCCATGCCAGCTAGAGTGAGCAGATGCTGCTTATGGAAGGTTTCCTGTTCTCCACGTAAAGAAATTTTGAAGGGAAAAGACTTTCCCAGCAACTTGGTAGACTGGAGTGGGTCTATCTTCAGACTTACAAGAGCTTGTGAGGTTGAACAATGTCTAGCTTTGGCTTTCATTTGCTGTCTCACAGGGAGCGTTCCCAGTCTGTGCTTCTCGCAGAGCTGCTCAGGAGGGCTGGCTGGGAACCAGGCTGGCGCCCACGTGAGCTTCAGTGTGCGGTACACAGCTTCACCTGTCCATGGCCAGGACTTCCCACGCACACCCAATGCGAGTGCACACCCCACAGTGCTTAACGTCAAGCTTATTTTTGCCTTTAGTGGCATACCTGTAGTCCCCTTGATTTTAGCAAGAAAATTTTTGCTCTGCTTGGTGGGCTGTGATTTATTAGTGTGTGTGTGTGGACACCAAAGGAAGATCAGCAAGGACCAGCTAACCCTGAGCTGTGATAGGAGGGAGGGGGAACAGCTGCCAAATGATGGCCTCATTGAGGAGGTCACAAGCTCTGCCACATGCTGCTGCAGCAAAAAAGCAGCTACATAACAGCAATGGGAACTCCTCTCCAGCTGGTGCTTTTGACATGACATAGGCTGTCTGCTCCCTGAGATTTGCAGAAAAAACAGTCCCTGTGCTTTCAGGCTCCTCTTCTGGGGTGAATGAGCTGGCTGGCTCTGTAGATAAACCCCATCCAGGGGTAGGGAGAGCTATTTGTCTTGAGAACAATGGGCAGAGCAGGGAGGAAATGCCGGAAGTGCCTGCAGAGAACAGCTGATCTCCATCAACTGCCTGTGCTGTCCTCTTGGTCAAGGACCTCCTGCACAGCTGGGGCAAGTACTGACAGGGAGCATCTAGTACAGGGGTCCTCAAACTACGGCCCGCGGGCCGGATACAGCATTCTTTTTCCTGTTTTTTTTGTGCACTACTACAAATAAAATATGTGCAGCATGCATAGGAATTCGGCCCCTGACAGCATCAGAGGGACACTGAACCGGCCCCCTGTTTAAAAAGTTTGAGGACCCCTGATCTAGTACATCCACAGTGCCCCTGGCTCTGTCCCTGCTAGGGAGCAGAGACCACTCAGCCACATTGATGGTGGTGAGCATTTTTTCATCAGCAGGTGCAACTCACAAGTCCTCAGCCCAAATGAAGCGGATGGAGAAACATTCCCCTTTGTGGGCAGTGCTGCAAGTAGAGCAGAAAGGCCTCCAAGATGCAGGCTGTAGGATGAAGGCCAAGGGGCTTCTTGCCAGCAGGAGTCAAGCCATCTGCTCTGGACAAGGTTGGCTTGTTTCCAGTCCTGCTGAGTGTGCAGTGACTTTGCTTCCTTCACAAGGACCCCCAAAACAAGAGGGGTGACTTGCGGGAGGGAATGTCCTCACATCCTCTGAAGTCCCTGCAAGGCTCAGGCATCCTTTCTCTCTCAGCTTGTGACAGGTTGCCATGTCCCCTGTCCATCTCTGGCTGCTCCAGGGGACTGCGGGAGAGAATGTGAGTGGGACCTAAACCAGGCAGTGAGCAGGGTGGCTGCCAGGCACCTGGGTGTCAGCTCGCTGGAGTGGGAGTCTAGCTACTGCTGAGGCTTGTTGTCACGTGGCTTTAAATCTGCTGACTTGTTGGCCTTTCTCATGTATTTTTAGAGGAGAAAAAAGCCCAGCTCTAGGGTTTTGGCTGTCTGGATTTGCTATCCAGTCTGATCTGATATCCTGAGAGACCACACTGACTCTTCCCATGACACTGCAGCATCTCTCAGGATGTGTATTCCCTCCTGGCCTCGGGGCTGTGAGGGATAGAGGCGGAGGCCTGTGAATGCTCCCAGTTCATTTTGCAGCCAAAGGCAGGGTCTTGCATTCCTCCTGGTTAGATCAGGATGTACGTCCCGAGCTCAGGACTGCCTTGTAATGGCCAGGCTCTCGCTGTGCCAGGCCAGCTGGAGCTTTGCTGTGAAGCTGTGCAGGCAATTCCCTCTTCCAGGGAAGATAAACAATTCCTCCTTGCCCAGGAGGTGGGTAGAAATTCTCGCTCTTGTTTCTCCTGCCAGCACTTGCTGCAGAAAAATCCTGGTGTGATCTGCTCCTGGCAGGGCAAGCAAACATCCAGAGGCAGAGGATGTCTGGGCCCTTGATGCATGGGGAAACTCAGCGGCAGCCGAGACTGGGACACCTGAGGCAATGGATTTAGTGGTCCACCAAGTGCTGCCAGTTCCTAACCAGGGATGAATTGAGACAGATCCTGGAAGAGCAGGATGGTGCCTTAAAATCCACCTGGCTTTTAACGTAAGAATCAGGTTCTCCTTTTCTGCAGTGGGAGATGATGGTGATTTGAGGGCAGCTGTGTTTCTCCTGCCTCATGGAGAACCCCAGTGGCTGGTGATAAACAGGATGGTGTCAGGACATCCTGGTGATAAAGAGGACCGTGGGACAGGCCCCAAGCTCTCCCCTAGGAAAGGCACCTTGCATGTGGAGGGTTTTGCATGGCTGGAGCAAAAGGCAGCAGCAGCAGGCTAGGCTGGGTGCACATCTGCTGGAGATCCTTGCAAAGCATGGGGTGAGTTAAGCTGCCTGAGGACATCCAGGTCCCACTGGAGCTGCCAAGCACCCTATTGTTCAAGGGACACCAGAAAAAGAACAGCAGGGCTGCGCAGGAAACGGCAACACTGGGGAAGAGGAGCAGAGAGCGTGACCCGAGGTGTCCCCATCGCTGGTCTGGCAGTACCCTGGGCTGGGCACAGCCCTACTGCTGAGCAGGGGCCAGGCACTGCTGCGGGCAGGGGTGCGCTGGGGGTGCGAGCCCCACAGATCACCTCCCTGTACTACACTACAGCAGTACTTGGGGGAACAACTTTCCAGCAAGGTGTTGCTGACAGCGCAGAGCTGGGCACAGTCTGCAGGCATGGATCTGCTCTGTGCCACCGGGAGCAAGGATAACTCCAGGAGCCTTCCATACAGAAAAGGGTGCTGTGACTCTGACACACCTTTCTCCTGGCCAGTGCCCAGGAATCAATTCATGCAGCAGCACAGACAAAAAACAGGGTAAATGATGTGATGAAACCCTGCTTAAATCAGCTTTTCTCAGCTGAGACACTCAGTTCTGTGCAGATGAGGAGCACCTGGGTTGTGATGTCTGCCAGGAAACCAGCCCATCCTGATCGTTAGGTGTGGTTCTAACCATCACCCGGAGCTACACATAAAATCTCCCTGCTTCTATGCGGCTACCTCCTGTTAAAACCAGGACTGGGATCCCTCTGTAATAGAGAATTTGGACTGCAGCCACCCCTGGTCTCTTAGCAGCTTCCCACCAGCAGGCTGTGTACTGGACAGGGAAGTCTGGGAAGAGAAAAGCAAGCGCTTCTCTAGGATCACACCAGCTGCTCAGGAGCGAGAAGCCACCTTGGCATCCCTTGGGCCAGAGGGGTGGTTCTTGTCCTCTGGCTAGTGATATCAGCGTGGATCTGCCTCCAGATCCCAAGGAGGAAAAAGACACCACCTTCTGCTGGAAGGTGTTGGTGAAGTGGGATGCACCTAAAACTTGCTCCTTGCTGCCAGCAAGAGGGCTGCAGGGCAGAGTGCACATGCAGGGCAGGGGTCAGTGCATGTTCAGGACCCCAGAAGGAGCACCAGGACCCAGATCTGCCCCTCTTTTATGGGGCTGGGAATGAGCCATGGTCTGTGAGCCAGCATGCCCAGGGGCTGCCTCTGGAGTACTTGTTCGCATAGGAAATGCCTTCTGGGGGAGCCTAATGGGAGCCTCAGTTTCCTGTTACTGCCTGCATCTTCAGAGCAGAAGGGGAAAAGCTACCGTGTTCTTCAAGCTGTCAATAAGTGGAAATAAACACGATGTGCTCCTTTGGTCTGCGCTTCCTATTGTGGGGAATTAATAGCTGCATTTTGCAAAACAGCCCTACTAAAGGGGGGTCGAACAGAAAAGGCCATTCTTCCCTTCCTGGGATATGTGTTACGTCTCCAACATTTCCCAGCCCGAGGGGTAAACATCTCCAGCCAGATCTGCAAAACAGCTCTGTTCCCATCTGGCTTTGGAAACCACTCCCTGTTTAACCACAGATTGGAGCTCTCTGGGGAAAAACTGAGCTCTGCGTTCACCTGGTCCCTTCCCAAATCCCCACCATGCAGGGCTCTGCCACCCTCCAGCCAGCCTCCCTTGGCTGAGTATTGCACACAGGTAAAGCAGGAGCAGGATAACGCTAAAGCAAGCTGCCGTGGGCTTTGCTGCAGGTTAAAAATCACGCTGGGGAAAAAGATGCTGCAAAACTGGCCAAGCTCTCTGTGACATGGGAGAGTGAGTAGGACCTACCCTGTCTCCTGGGGTGTTCTTTCCTCTATGCCAGCTGAGAGTCAATGATGCACTTGTCTGCATGGTGAGCAGAGGCAGCATTTTGTAAAGTCCTGCTCAGCCTCTGAGTAACAGAATACAAACGCTATCTTACCTCTAACCTCCGTCTTGCAAGTAGATGGACTGAGCACCTGAACCGCTCAGCACTTGAGTTTCCATCAGGGGCAAGTGCCCATCAGCCTAAGGTTGGATGCATGTGTAGCTTTGGAGAGGAAAGTGCTGTGGTGTGGGATCAGTCCAGCAAGCTTTGCTCCAAGCAGGGACCTCCTTCACCTCATCCTCAAAACCCATCAGAAGTGATTGGCCTTGCTTAAAAGGCTAGCAAGGGGACAGGGTTGCAGTCACCCAGTGCTTAAAAGCATTTCTCCCTTTTTGCAGGACCCTCGATTGTGACCCCTCCAAAGGACATCTGGAATGTGACAGGAGCACAGATCTACCTGAGCTGTGAAGTCATGGGCATCCCAACCCCTGTCCTCATATGGAACAAGGTAAGGGTCCTGCTGGGAGCTCTTGGAGCATAGCAAACCTGAGCTCTCTGAAACTGCCTGGTAAGCATAAAGGCCATAGCAGATCCCTCCTTAGAAACACAGATCTCTGATGAGTTCTCCCATCTGTGCAGTTCTGTCCACCCCCAAACATCTGGCTTTGCTTAGTCTTCAGTCATTGCTTTATCTAAACTCCTGTTGATCCTGAGGCAGAGCAGGACTTGTGTTTCTCTTGGTAGCACCTGGTATTCAGAACATGAGGGGAATGTCCCTTGACCTGCTGTCACCCTGCTTGCAGCAGTGGCTCTGAGGTGGCTGGACATGGCTTGCCTACATCAGGCACAGGAACCGCTTGGGGCAGTTGTTTCTGGTAGCTGGCAGTGTGCTGGGTTTGGCAGCATGCTGGTAACACCTGGCTTAGGGCAGGGACCAGTGTTGAGCAGAGAGGATCCTAGCTGTAGGACTGAGAGCCACTGCCTGGCCCCTGTAGCTTCTTCAAATGTCACAGGTTTGTGGACACTTGGGAAGAGTCTTAAAATGAAGCTGAAACAATACTAGCTTAAGAATACTACAGAGAAAAGAACTAGATTGCCTCAAAGATTGCGCTGTTCTGAGACAGCAAACTTTATTCACAGGGGTCCCTGAGCAGGCCATCGGGTGAGCATACAACATTGGCATGGTGACCCAGACAGCATTTTCTGCTTGTTTACAAGCAGATGCTGTGTTTGCACTGACTGTCTAGTGCTGCTCTGCGTTTCGTGCCTCTTACTCATGGCCGAGAGACTGCTTGACATGGTGATAACAACAGCTGAGCGCTGCTCATCCCATCTATGCTCTGGGCTGGGAAACGCAGCACTGGGGAATGCCTGCACCGCTGCTCTCTCAGGGATGCTGTGCCCGCCAGGAGGGACCTACTGGTTTGCTGCAGCAGAAGCCTACAGGGCTGTTGCTGGCCTGTTAGGAAGATGATAGGTCATGCAGGGAGAGCCCATTCCAGGAGCAACAGGGGGACACTTGGTTCCCTGCTACTGCCGTGTGAAAAAGCCTGATACTCAGTGAAGCTGTGGGGGAGCCTCTCCAAACAAGGCCAACAGTCACCTCCTGCTGCCCCCCTGGATCCAAGCCAGAAGGCAGCTGCTCCAGCCTGCTGAACTGGACTGATGTATGGCTACCAGCAGCTGCAGGCAGCCAGATTCTCCTTGTTCAGCACAGACGTTATCTGATGGACTAAACATACCCTCAGGAGCCTGCACACAAGTTTTGTGAGACCATCAGCGCAGGGCATGTTTTCACACCCCAGTGCCCAGCACCATCCACACCAGAAAGTTGTGCTGCTCCATCTGCTCCTGCTGAGGCAAGGAGAACGCAGCCTCTGAGCAGATGCTGAGGCAGTGGGGCTGCAGTACATGGAAGATAAGGTGAAATGCTGGCACCAGGAAAAAACACTGCTACTGCACAGAACACATTCATGTAAAACTGTGGTTGGTCTTGTCTGTGTGCAGGTATGGTCCTAACAGTTCTAGTGCCCGTAAGCCCCCAAATTCCTACCTCTTTCTGCCCTTCTGTTTAGATAATTCGGGGACAGTATGGTGTCCAGAGGATGGAGCTTCTGCCTGGGGACCGGGAAAACTTGGCTATCCAGACCCGAGGGGGCCCTGAGA
Organism: Eurystomus glaucurus suahelicus; assembly: GCA_032159205.1. NCBI lineage: Eukaryota > Metazoa > Chordata > Aves > Coraciiformes > Coraciidae > Eurystomus > Eurystomus glaucurus. Next base: position 12,376 of record JAVFHW010083331.1, read on the forward strand.
AACACGAAGTGACTGGTTGGGTGCTTGTAAGTACCTCCTGCATGTACAGTACCGTGCAGTCTGGGAACAGCTCCTAACAAAGAACAGCACAGGAGACACATGACAACAGACAGGGCATTTAAAAGAAAAGAGCCCACATGAAGGGTAAGGGTGGTCGCTGGCTCATCTTACCCATTGCAGTTTTTCACCTCGGTCTAACACGCAGCAGAAGCATGCACTCTATGATCGGAGAAGACTAGACTTAAATAAAAGATCTACTTTCTGTATGTCATTGCTTTCCTGCTGCCAGTAGTGGGAAGGAGCCCCTCACCATCTCTAGGAGGAGTCAGCACAGAGATAAGGTGTCCCTAAGACCCACCCACAGCTGAGGAGCCCTTGTAGACCTGGCAGAACTGCCCTTTTCTCAGTGAAGCCTGCCTGAAGTTAGCACAGCACAGACACCATCAGCTCTTGCTCAGCAGCCCTCTTCAGCTACAGGAGTATCTGTGGGCTAATCAGCCATGGCCACTCATCAGAGGGAGCTGCTGTGCATTGCAGTAAGGGAATTGCAAGTGTGATGGCTTCCAGCTGCAGAGAACCACAGCTTAGGGCATTGGTTCCCACACCACTTGCAAAAGCAGAGGTGGAAATTAGGAGTGGGAAGGGTTTGAGCCAATGATTTTGCTGAACTGACTGACCAGATGCAGCATGTTGTAGGCAGACTTCTCCTTCCTGCCTCCCTTTCCTTACCAAGCGTGCAGTGGTCTGACACATCTCCAAACTGAGTGAGTGATAAAAGAGAAGGAGGGAGCGTTACAGCACCTGTAATCTGGCCTAGCAGAGGAGAAGAAAGCTAGGCTGATCCACAGGAGTGGGTGCTTGTCCCAGACCTTACTGGAGAGAGCCACCACAATCTGAACCACACTGTTTAGACAGAAGAATTAATGCAGTAACCATGGTTCCCTAAGGGTTAACTGTTACTTCATGCCCTCTGTTCATCTTATTATATCTCAAGCAATTAACAAGTTATGTCAGATACCTTAAAACAGAATCACCTCTACCTATGCACAGGATACTTACTGGGGGATGTTTCTTCCTCTAGATATCTCCTCTGAGCAAAGAGGATGCTGGAGAATATGAGTGCCATGCATCAAATGCCAAAGGAGAGGCAACAGCTTCTGCAAAAATCCATGTTGTGGAAACTCTGCATGAAATAGCTCTGACCAAAGGTAGGTCGTGTGGTTTACTCAGTTATTTGGTACAGGGGGACAACCTCTGTTTAATGCTGGTCCTGCACCTGGGGTGGGGCAATACCTGGCATCAATACACGCTGGGGATGAAGAGACTGGGGGCAGTCCTGTGGAGAAGGACTTGGGGGTACTGGGGATGAAAAGCTGGACATGAGCTGGCAATATGCGCTTCCAGCCCAGAAGCCAACTGTATCCTGGGCTACATCAAAAGGAGCATGGCCAGCAAGTTGAACGAGCTGATTCTCCCCCTCTACTCTGGTGAGACCCTACCTGGACTACTGTATCCAGCTCCAGAGTCCTCAGCACAAGACAGACATCGACCTGTTGGTGCAGTTCCAGAGGAGGGCCACAGAAATGGTCAGAGGGCTGGAACACCTCTCCTATGAAGACAGGTTGAGAGACTGGGGCGTGTTCAGCCTGGAGAAGAGAAGGCTCTGGGGAGATCTTAATGCAGCCTTTCAGCACTTAAACGAATCTTGTAAGAACAATGAAGACAGGCTTTTTATCAGGGCCTGTTGAGACAGGACTAGGAGGAATAGTTTTAAACTAAAAGAGGGTAGATTCAGACTACATTTAAGGAGGAAATTTTTTACCACAATGGTAGTGAAACACTGGCACACATTGCCCAGAGAGGTTGTAGGTGCTCCATCCCTGGACATATTCAAGGTCAGGTTGGACAGGGCTCTGAGCAACCTGATCTAGTTAAAGATCATTGCAGAGGGGTTGGACTAGGTGACCTTTAAAGGTCCCTTCCAAGCAAATTACTGTATGACTCCCAGTAAAACTCTGCTGCAAGAGTGCTCAAGGAATTGTTAAGTAACACTCAAGTGCTGTAAAGCACTGGAGATTAAGATATCAAAAACACCTTTTGGGGTTTTTACAAAGCAACTTTCAGTGGTTTTCCAGCCCTAAATTTTTATCCTCCTTTCACTCTTCTTGGGACATGTCCAAACCTGTTCATCTCTCTTGGGACCAGTATTGCTGCAACCAGCCCCAAGACTGAGGGGGAACTTCAAGCACTTAAATTCCTGCCAAGTCCCTGCACCTCCTTATTCTTGCCTGTGCTGAAAACATCCTAGCCTCTGCTATTCTCTCTGCATGCTGAGGTGCCAAACCCAGGAGGGGACAGATACGCTACGCCAGGCCTTTAGGCAAGACCTGAAGCCTTTACCCTCCGGGCCTCAGCCAGTTTCCAAACCCAGGTCCTCCTTGCCAGCCTGCGTGCACAGCTGATGGCAAACCAACCACCCTCATTCCAGGTGCAGAGGATGGCTTTGTACCACAGCCACATGTGCTTCAGAGTAACTCTGGAGAGCTGGAACAGCAACTGTAACCATGCTAGAGGAAGAGGCCCTGGGAACAAAGCATCCAGCTAGAGAATAATGTGCTGCCCAAATCCACTTTTGGACACAATCCTTAGTTTTAATCCCGGTATCTTTATCCAAATAATACAGTCTCAACTTTCTGTATCCTCACATCCCCGAACAGCCGAAAGACTTCCTTTAGGAGAATGTTTACAGCACCTGGCACTGACCTAGGAGCACAAAATGAATCCCAGCGTCACTTACTGAGGCACAGGAGCCTTGCTAAAGGTCTCTAATCCCTTTTCAAACATCTTATTTATGGATGTGAATGAAATGGAGTTTTACTGTGTTGTGCCACGAGCAGCACTTACACTCCAGAAGAGAAGATGTTCGCTCCCACTCTCACCGTAGCGCTACAGTGAGGCTGTAGTACTGCATATATTGCCTCATGTTTTATTTCTTCTACACACGGCACATGTCACAGCTGTTCCTTTTCAGCTGTAGGAAAGCTTTCAAGTAAGCATGCTGTAGCTCGGCAACAAGCTGGCAGCCCACGATTACTTAAAGGACATTGATAACGTTAAGGGAACAAACTGTCAGACGTAACAGGCTTCTCCACAGCTACACACTGTGCAGTCAGGGAGCCCGTGTCCCACATCCAGGTGATCTCAGCACAGAAAAATGCTGTCCATTACCATCCCCCTGCTGCTGTAGTGCTGCAGTAGGGAAGGAAGGAAGGAAAGCAGGATGGAGGGAGGGAGCCAGCACGGAGTTGTCAGGTCCCGCCCTCAGTTAAGACATCAGAAAGCTCACTGGCTGTGCTGGTGCCCAGGCTGTGACATTACCCCTTGGAACAGAACAAAGCGTAACATGTTTTTGTTTTTCCACAGATGGTGATGCAGAGCTGTGATGTGAGGACTTTCACTTAAGCACAGTTTTAAGTTACTACTTTGGAAAGCAGCAACCTCTGGCTTTTTCTAGCTCACTAACCATTGCTTCTTAACTCCCTTATTCTTTGATGACCAATTTGCTTGCACACATCTTTCATCACAGCTACACAAATAAAGAGATTCACAAGTTTGATTACAAATTTTTATTCTATTTACAGGAAATAAACATAAATTTGAACAGCACATAGCCAATGAGAAACTATATTCTGAATGCAACTACACAAAATGAAACAAAACCTGAGCACTTCAGTCTCTTAATTTTAATTTAAAAAGCCCTTTTAAAGGCTAAACACTCATCATACGAGGTGCAATGCTCATAGACATCAGTTCTTGGAAGAGGAGTTTGCAGGCATATGGCATTCGAACCAAAGATATCTGGAAAGAGATTCCAAAAGGCAGTGATAAGCACTCCTAAAGCATCAACTTCCACCACCCTCTACACAAATAACTTCTCAAGTTTTTGGCTCAGGAGTGAACCTGAAGTTATGCATGAACGCATTTAACAAGAACTGCTCGCAGACAGTAACAAAGCAAGAGGGAAGCCCCGACTGTCTGTCGAGGCTACGCAGCAGCCTCCCAGAACCCTTTTTAATGTTAAAACCTGCAACCACGGGATGTGATTGTGAACAAGCGCCATTCAACGGGGGAACATATGCAGAGCAAAGCGTGCCTGATGTGCAGTACACGCAGTTAGTATTTCCAGCACGCATCCCTTCAGTAACCCCAGTGCCACTCCTAGAGTTGCAGCAGTCAGTCCCTAGCACAAGAACAAGCCTGTTTAAGGCAACTATTTTTATCTCCACTGCTACTCTCCCTTGACATAGTTCTGTAACTTAAGTGCACGCTACAGAGCTTTTATTCTATTTAAAAAAAAGCACACAACACAAAAGACCTCCCGTGGGGACCCAGCTCTGCAAGCATAAATATCTTCATGGGGACAGTCACAAGGGCGATGGCTCTAAATTCCTGTGATTCTGAGTTTTACTTCTAAAAATAAGCGTTTACTTTTAAAGTCTCTGAAAACTGCACTGCAAAAATATTTGAACAGCATTTCCTGCCAAGTGACAAGCCAACGCTGTAAAATAAGGAGACATCCAAATTAACTAGGGCACTATAAACACTTAAAAACAGTTACGAAACTAAAATAGCAATTGTTCTGGTGCTTCTTTAAATATTTACTTCCCAATCCTCCTGGTCACCCAAGTGGCATTTCCTCCCACCCACAAAGAGAAAGGCTGGCTGATGAAAAGCACACGTACCTGAGTTTTGTTACGGCATCCCCGGCACTCGTAAGTGTGAGTCCTTGTGTTTGCAATCGCCATGATTCCACAGAGGTTACAGACGTGGACTTGGTATGGGTCTGAAGCTTCAAACAGTCTTTCTCTCAAGAACTGGGCTGCTCCGTGAGCAATCTGGCAATCTCGTTCCATTTCTCCAAAACGAAGGCCACCGTCACTGAAGGGAGGAAAAGAAAAAAAATCTCAACTTTTGAGTACCTTGGCAAAATATGTCAGTTCTTGTTGGTGGAACAAGTAACTGATCAGGAACACAACAGCAGTATTACAAGGCAGGACTAAAGCTGTACCTTCATTTTCCTCTTAACACCTCAGAATAAAACTGTTAAGGGGAATGCGAACACAATTATCTGTAAGTGCTGCTGAGCCTTTCTAAAGCAGATGTCAGCCAGGAGCCACAGCACAACTGTATAGCAAAATGAGGTAAACAATTCTTCTCTGTGGTGGGTTTAACCCTGGCTGGCTGCCAGATGCTCACCAAGTGGCTCTCACTCCCCCATGTTGATAGCACAGGGGAAAAAGTAAGATGAAAAGGCTCATGGGTCAAGAGAAAAACAGGGAGATCACTTACCAGTTACCATCACAGGCAAAAGACTCAGCACATGGAAAATTAGTTTAATTTATTGCCCATTCAAAATGTAGTAGTAGGATGTAGGTGGTCACAGGGGGAATGGGGTTGCAGTCAGTGCATTAACTCCTCTCTACCACTCCTTCCTCCTCACACTTCTTCCCTTCTCCAGCATGTGGTCCTTCCTATAGTATGTCCTTCACAAAGTGCTCCAGCATGGGCCCTTCTCACAGGGCACAATTCTTCAGGAGCAGACTGCTGCAGCAGGGGTCCCCCAAGGGCCACAGCTCCTGCCAGGAGCCTGCTCCAGCATGGGCTTTCCACAGGCTGCAGTGTGGATATCTGCTCTGCCATGGTCCTCCATGGGATGCAGGCCAACAACCTGCTTCACTGTGGTCTTCACCATGGGCTGCAAGGGATCTCTGCTGTGGTGCATGGAGCACCTCCTCCCTCTCTGACCTGAGTGTCCATAGGGCTGTTCCTTTTGTATTTTATCACTCCTTTCTCACAGCTGCTGTGCAGCATCTTTTACCCTTTCTTAAACATTACCACTGAGGTGCCACCAGCATCACTGATGGGCTCAGCTTTGGCCAGTGGTGGGTCTGTTTGAGCCAGCTCTAAGTGGCTGTGACCTGCACAGGACAACCCCTGGTCCTGTCTCAGAGAGACCACTCCAGAAGCACCTCCTGCTATCAAAACCTTGACACCTGCACACAATACATTGTTACGATCAGACACATGAAAACGCGCGGCTAACTGGAGAGCTAATTAATTTCCAGCTGCAAAGTTGAGGCAGCTAATTTTTAGAGCTAAAAACTTCAAAGAAAAAGTAAGCTGTATAGAAACTAATAAACATCCTCACCGAGATCGACCTTCCATGGGCTGTCTGTTAAGTATCTGGATTGGCCCTCTTGCACGAGAATGGATTTTGTCATCTACCATATGCTTCAACCGCTGGTAATATGTAGGACCAATGAAGATTTGTGACGTGATCTTTCGACCAGTGAAGCCATTGTAGAGGACCTGGAGTAGTCAATACAATCACTCAGTCATGAGCTTTACTATCCATCAAATGTATATGAGAAAAACACAGTGAACTGATATTTTGATTGTACCTCGTTTCCTCTTAGATGATAGCCATAATCTGATAAAAGATTGGAAATCTTCTGCACATTGACAGCATCATTAAAAGGTGTAGCATCACCGATTTCTCCCTTGTTTGCAGACACCTACAGAGAAGAGATTTGCAAAAGTTTGTCAGATTTCTGAAGGACTGGTCAAACAACATTAAGCTGTTTTAAACAGTTCTAACTCTTCATGTTCTCTTGAAACATGAGATTCCATGCCCATGACAGTATGACACTCAGACACGCCGCACAAAAGATTCTTCTTACCTTACCCTGAAGACACTCGATCAAGTGACCGATGGTCATACGGGAAGGGATGGCATGGGGGTTGATAATTATATCGGGTGTGATGCCTTCACAGGTGAAGGGCATATCCTAGAGCAGGGAAACAGACAGTCACTACTTCCCGGAGTATCGGCTTTAAGAAAAGCAGTTGCATGAATTCAAATTAAATCAATTCAAAGGCACTGAAGTACCACATAAGAAGCAGCCGTGTCCCTTTCCAAATACATTTTAGCTAAACATAAGTCAATATATTGTACCTGAGTAGATATTCCAAAGACAACTCACTTAAGGCAGTTCCAATGCTACCAACATCTGAGATAAAATGTTAAGAAGAAAAAAAATAAAAATCACAACCTCTTGCCTGTACTGGATACCACAGGTTCCTTTCTGACCATGTCTGCTGGCAAATTTATCTCCAATTTGTGGGATTCTTACAGAGCGTACCTGTAAGCCACAGGAAAACATTCAATTGGTAACTTAAATACAGAACGAAAATAATTAAATGAGGAAGGCACGGATGTCAGTGCTCACCCTAATCTTGCAGAACTTGTATCCTTCCTGGTTGAGGGTTACCATGACCTGATCTACAATACCCGTCTCGCTGGTTCGCAGAAAAGTGCTACAGTCTCTTTTTGTGAAACGTCTGTTAGTGCTTTCCAGTTCATCTTCATTTTCTGGCAGTGTTACTGTTTTGCCAATGATGACATCATCCCCAGACACACGTACCCCGGGTGCTATCAAACCATCATCATCAAGTTTGTCATAGATTGCATGTCTCATACCTCGGGAAAAAAAGAAAAAAGTAGACTCCGAGATTTTTCAACATACTGACTCTGATGTTCTGAGGAAATTCCACAAGTCTGCTGGCAACTTCAGACTACTGCCAAAATGTCTAAAGATAAATTTAGACAAATGTCTCAACTCCCATATTTTGGCATTAATACAGACATTTCTGCTATTTCATACGTCCCAAAATAAAGACTGAATCGGTTCAGCAACATTAACAACCTTGCCCACAAAAATTTAATTTAAAAACTCAGTCTTCATACACTACTCCTATGCCTTACCTTGGCAAGTTTCACGTGTAGGCTTTTCAAAAACTTCCTCTTGGTCATACCCTTTTTTAGACTCCTGCTCTTTGTAGGAGCGATAAAACACAGATCTGAAACAAAGTTGTAAAGCCTTCTCCAGTGAAACCAGCATCATTTTTCCTCATCTCTACATCTCAATTTCACTATAATCACCCTTTTATCACACATTATGGCTACCATTAGTAAGGACAACCTAAACAAATATGCCACAAAACCTTTCCTCTAAAGTCTTGTTAATATGACCTTCACTGACGAGGGGAAAACAAAAACAAAACCCGCCCCACCAACCAACCAAAGAAGTTTCAGATGGCATTTTGATGGTTACTTTTCAGATACTGCTAAAGTACCCATACATGCTAATTTTGATGAACTGCAGAGACCTTTGGATCTGCTTGACATCTCAAAAGTAGTTATTAATTCCTAAGAATTATTCCCATTTTCATCATATCATTGTCATTACTTTTCTCCTTATAC
>JAVFHW010083331.1:20798-35395 GCA_032159205.1 Eurystomus glaucurus suahelicus
ATACCTGTCATTTTACAAGCATTTTTAGGCTTCTACTGATACACTGCAGTGCCATACTTAGTACAACTGAGCTGCAGTGGAAAACTTTCAATTTATATAGGCTTTTTTCTGAGGCTTTAGGGGTTTTTGTTTGCTGCCTCATTTACCAGCACACCAAAGCCACAGCCTTTCAGATAAATATTATCCACATTTGATTGCTCCCATACACACTGTAAAAGCTTCATATCAGCCATAAAAGCCGAATAGTCTAATACTTATTCTACATGGAAGGCAGTAGATCCAAGACATCAAGCACATGCTTCTTGGGCTCAACTTGGACAAAAGAAAATGAACAAAACTAGAAACCCATTGAGCAGCTATACAGCTAACCACAGCCATCTAAAAACTGTAATGCACAAAGTCACATCCATTGCCAGTTGTCCCAATGGCAGATCCTGCTAAGGAGAGGAACATGCCAATCCTCACTGGAGCAACTGTCATGCTTGAAGACGAGACTGTATGACAAAACTGCAATATTGCCATTAAGGAGTTCATACAACTGGCAAGAGTTATATGAAAACATAACAGCAAAGAGTCCAAGTATTTTTTCATTTAGCCATCACACAAAAACCAATAATCATAGTAAAGGCAAAAATGGAAGATTTGGGAAGACAGAGAAGGAAGTCAGAAGGACTGCAGGAAGGGAAGGATGAACCATTCCTTGCTGTGTTTTGCTAAGACACACGTTCACCATTTTCCTTGTGCTGCTCCCTCCACGCCCATTAAAAAAAAAATAAAAAAAAATCAAAAAGCTTCTTAGGTTGGAAAGATTTGGAGAGTGGTGTCTTCCAGCACAACATGAACTTTTCTTGAGCCTCTGGACAACTCGGTATGCTTTTTTTTTTTCCAAGCAGTTAAAAAAATTTACAAAGCCTTACCTGAAAAAGCCTCTGTCAACAGCAGACCGGTTCATGATGACAGAGTCTTCCTGGTTATAGCCTGTGTACGACGCAATGGCTACAATCGAGTTGATACCTACAATACGCAGAGCAAATACTTTGAAAGGATGCACACATACCAGACAGGCATCACTTGTCACTCAAGCTGTATTCTCTACAGTGAAGCTTTTCTACCCTGTCTGAGATAAAATCTCCATGTCCCACAAACAAAAGCCGCATAGTATCAGCAAATGCAACTTTGGGTAGAAAAGAGTCAAGAGTGACCCCTTGTGAAGAACCCAGCAAATACCAAGACAGAAAATACATTTTTCCAGTTAGATTTTAGCAGACTAGATGGATCAAGTTTCAGCTGCAACAGTAGCAATGTATTTTTCGCAGTCTAGGTGTCCAGCTACAAGTCAACATTTAGCCTACAACTAAGTTTTAAATTACATAATTTGCTAAATATTCAGGTGTTCTGCACACAACATTTGTGACATAGTTTAAACAAACCAGTAGTATTTGTGTTTAATAAACATTAACTGCCAACATACCTGCTGGTAACTCTCTAAATCGCAAGTACTCCATGGAGCGTGTTGTCACAAGGGGCTTCTGGGGATAATACAACACGTGTGCCAGTGTATCCATACGGACATGAAAGTTGGTAATGTAAACTCCCATAGCCTGTTTACCCATAGCAGACTGGTACGTGTTCCTGGGAGACTAGACAGACAAGGGAAGACCAGTATATATGTGTACGTTAAGCTCTTTACACATACACCTGTGGGTTTTCTATCAACTTTAAAAGCAGGATGTCGGAATTGATGCGCTGACCTGGTTGTGATCAGGGAAAGGGATGATAGATGCGCAGACGCCCAGGATCATCGATGGGTGAATCTCACAGTGCGTATATGTTGAGCAATAAGCCACACCTTTCTCTTGCAAGTCATCTGGAGTCATGGCCAGCATCACAGTCTCTTCTTCCAGTGTATCAATGTACTCTACTACACCGCTGGCCACGAGATCCTGCCAACTGAAAAAACAATGTCTGAAATACTCAACTATACATAAAATGGGTCTCTTCAACAGTAACAAGAACAAGGACTTCCCTTGCTTATCATTACTACTACTGCCTCAGTGTGATAAAAAAAATTAAGGTACCAGAAGACAAAACATCTTTGTGCTGCACCAAGCTTTAAACACTTCAATCCGAGGGAACCTGCAACTTCAAAGACTCAAAATTAGACATTCAGCTGAATTTCAGAAACATATCTTACCTGTAATTGTTATACTCTCGTTCTTTCAGTTGGTCAATATGCCTTTTCTTCAACAGCAACTTCTGCTTTTCCACAATTAAAAGGGGCCGACAAATTCTGCCTGCATCAGTATAGATGCGGATTTCTCGCTCACGAATATCTCTAATCATTGAGACCTGTACAAGAAGGCAGTACCCCATGAGTACAAAGTCTCACCCCAGAATCAGAACTATGCAATACAAAATAGGATAACAAAGTTTCCTAAAGCAAAGCACCTTACAGGTGCAATCAGAAGTACAGAAAACACGTTAACACTCCTACAAACAGAAGCATTTCAAGAGCCACTTTCAACTGGATCTTCTTTTAAAAAAATGCAAAAAAAAACCCCACAACCAAACAACAAATCACACAAAACATCAAAGACACAAACCAACCAAAACCCAAAAGCACAAAGAAGCACAAAAGCCCTGAGAACTCCCAAAACAAACAAAAACACCCAAGCAATGTCAAGTATGTTCAGAAAGAGACTTGCAAATAATGCTATTTGGAGCTTGCAAATGAATATCAAGGCATTATCCTCTCTCATCTGAAAAGACACCCAGATGTCTTTTTCTAAACTTAGACTAAAGTTTACCCTTAATATGTAAAAATCATACCTCTGACACAATGATGTCCATCTGACGACGGAGCTTCCTTAGGGTATTCATGAGCTGCTCTGGATCTTTGTGTATTCCTACCCAGCAGCCATTAACAAAGATCTTGGTAGCGCTAGAAAGAGGGAAAAACAAAACAAACAAAAAAAATTTAAAAAAAAAAAAAGAAAAAACCAAACAAAACAAAAAACCAACAAACAAAAACACCACCACCAAAAACCCCCAACCAACCGCCCCAAAACACCAGCTCAAACCCTTGACGTGTTATGCAGGATAAAAAGCTTGTTTAAACAGTTTCACTTGCACGTACTCAGCTATTGCTGCTGGAGATATTTCTTCCAGGTTTTCCATGCTCCACTCTTCCAAGAATTCCAAAATTGGGGATGGCTGAGACCCCACAGAAATGTAAGCCATCAGGGCTAAGTTCTTCACAAGTCCTACTGCATGACCCTAGTAGAAACACTAAGTTAGTTTGCATTTCCAAATTAAGAGATTCCTCCAAGAAAATCCAAGAACTTAAACTCCAAGTCCTCAAGGAACTCGTCACAAACCATGCTATTTACTTTATTAATTTCTACCACTCAACTATAGAGTCAGTTATAAAGCATTTTAAAAAGCACAAGCGATCACCACAAGTGCTATGTCTATAAAACAACTAGCAGACAAAAGCAGTTAGGCATGAGTAAGTCCTGACATAAATACTACTTTAATTACCTCTGGAGTCTCAGCAGGGCAAACCATTCCCCACAGCGTATTGTGCAGCTGTCTGGGCTTTGCCAGTTTACCGTCTCTACCAATGGGTGAATTCAGGCGTCTCAGATGGGAAAGCGTAGAAGCAAAAGTCAGGCGGTTTAACACCTGCATGTAGTAAGGAATTGTTAGTCAAAGCTCCCCCTTGGTTGTTGACAGGCATCATGATACATTAGAGCAAAGGATCAATGCCCTCTAGAAATGAGGTACTTGAAAACGACTGAAATAGCTCTGATTTTTGTTAGCTATGCTTCAGTTCACCTCCACTAATCTTAGACTAAAGTTTACCCTTAACATCTCAAGCTCCTAGCTAGTGCTGTAAGGGCAGTTTTCAGAGCACACTTACACCTTGGCAAGGCCCGGCATAAACATAGTTATCCAAGCAGAGAGCTGGCTTTTGTAGTAGAACTTGCCCAGATCAGTTAACTAGAATGAGTGATACTTGTAAAAATGCTTTTCAAGCTGCATTTTCACTAGGAGGGTTTGCCTGTACAGTGATGCAGAGATCTTTTCTAACTTAGTTTGAAAAACTAAGACAGCTTAGTTATTAGAAGAAATCAGCATTTATATTGTTTTCAGAGTCTGCTTAGGGCTTCTCAAAAATTTAAGAAAATTTATTTTTACAGCCTGAAACATGAGTTTATTTAAAAAGTAAACAAGCTCCTCATATACACCAACAGGTCATCCAGGGACAGCTACCATCTTCATCCCTTTCCTAGCTTTGCTTTCCCCAAATTATGACCTCACCAGGGCTCCAGACCACAAAATGTGCTGGCATTCAAAAACCATCACCTCCTTCCTGTTACCACCTTTATGAGGAACAGACTCAACTAAGCACTGCTCTGGGCTAATAAAGTCCGTGCTCCTCATCATCAGCTGTTGGAATACACAACTAGTATATTACAAGGTGTCATTCAAGTTTCTTTAACCACGTGTGAAGCACTAGTAGTAATTAAAGGAAAGAAATCCATCTTCCCTGAAGATTCCCCAGGACTAGGACTTGACCAGCCACACAAGCGTACGATCTAACGCAAGAGTCTTTACAAGAGTTACACCAACTGCTTAGCAGTGAACACAACAGCTAAAACCAAAAACAAACAACAAAAAAATCCAAACCCCACACTGGACTCAACTATTTGGATCTTCACCTGTTTCAGCGATGGAAGTTTCCTTCTAAAAATAGTTCCATTTAACATACAATGTGCACAGCTGCCAAGCAATGCTAAACTCTTCCATGACATAGTTTTACAGAAGCCTGATAAATGCTACCATGCCTCATTCAGCTATTGTACCTGAGACACTCCAGCTCTGGCCTGATGAGCTTTCTTCTGGTCACCCCAGTTTCCAGTCGCCAATGAATACTTCAAACCATCTGAAATAATTCTTGTTTTAATTGCCAGTTCCAAGTTGAAGTCTTTCCCTCTGTCAATAAACTTCTGTGCATATATTCTCACTTCCTTCAGCAAATTCTTAAACATTCTGTAGAAGAAGATGCCAAGAATCATGATTCAGAACTACAGTAGCAACTCCGCCTCCTCAGTACTATTTGAAAAAAAAAAAAGTCACTGGCGTCCTGAAAAGATACAGGCTGTGTTACTGAACTATCAGACACAATAGAATAGTCTGATTGATTGAGAAGCACAAAGCTGGCGATGTTACCATTAATTACCATTAACGTTACCATTAACTATCTCTGAAAAAACATATAGTTACCCTCTGAACAGGAAGGCTAACAGCGGCCCAGCAAGATCCAGTCTTTTGTTGCCATAATGATCTCTGTCATCAAGCTCTCTTCTTCCTAGTGCTGCCAGCAACAATCTATGAACCATATACCTAAGCAAATAAGACAGTTTAAATATTTAAATTGACAGCAGATATTCACAACAAAGATTATAGGCTTTCACAGATAAATCAGTGGTCTGTTTCCTAAAGGCTGTTCGTTCTAGATCTTTAGGATACTGCTGTCCTAAACCAGACCTGCAATTATCTACATATTAGTTATCAACCTCTATACGTTGTCCACGCAATGCAATGTCAAAGAGTCATTTATCACTATCATCACATCTAACTTAAGATCCAGAATGTGTCACAGGCTTGTTTTGTTTCAATTTTTTTTTCTATTTTATTGAGATTTGCATTTTCTCAGCTACAAAAATATACCAGTGCCCTAAAGTTTATCACCAAGCATTCAGAAGATTGAAGTTAAAAACAAACTTCCATTCAGTGCATTCTTCAAATCATATACATATGCGTGAATAAAATGTGTATTCAGGGTCCATTTGCAGACATGTGACAGAAAATAATGACCTACCCTAGGAAATAGGCCTTTTTGGTTTCACAGAAGTCACTGACACCAACATGTGGGAGCATTTCTTTCTGCAAGACTTCTTTAGCATACTTGATTCTCTTTTCTTTGGTGACACCTGGCTTTGCACCTCTTGATCCAATGAAGTTTAGGGCAACGTTCTGCTCTTGAATAACAAATGCTTCATCCAGAGAAGGTTTGACCTAATGCACATAACACAACAAAATCCTGTAGCATCCAGTGCCTGTTGGAGTTGAAGGAAACCATCCACCAGTTTGCTGATTATTCTTTTCAGGAAATACTAATTATTGATCCAGTTCTTTCTGTCTTTACTATACTAGCTTTCAAGAGCAGCAGAAAACAGTAATGGAGCATGCAGGAAGCGCACACAAAAAAAATAGTTTAGACTTCAGAAAATAGTTCTCATTCAAGCACATTCTAGGCCTGCTGCTGTTTCAGGTGTAAATAAGGATTTTACAGTTAAAGTCAATGGCAGCAGGATAAGACCCTATCTCTCCAAATACATATCAACTCCTTGAAATTTCCATTGCACTCTGTTCACTCCATATACTCATTAGAATAAGTTTAGGCAGTGAACTTTTGATGTTTGACAACCGACAAAAAATAATAAAGTAATAAATTACAACTGGAAAATTAGCAATGCTTTGCATGATTAGCCACACCTACATATCACCAAATGTCAAGCCAGGAAATGACTTATTTAGCTTATATTACCATTTCCATCATTTCTGGATCTTCAAAATCATATATGATGTGCTCTAAAATGTCCCTGTCGGACACAAAACCCAGTGCACGAAAGACAATTATGATGGGGACTTCTTGTTTGATGTATGGCAAAGTTGCTACAATGCGCTGACCAATAGCACTCTTCTTTGCACCCTGAAAAGATGGGGAAAAAGAGACATCAGTCTTCAACGATCTTGCCCTTAAGTAAACATATCTCTCTGGATTTGGACAATAGAGCCTAAGTGTATGTATTCAAACACTACAGGAAACCAACAACTACTCTTGGGAAACACTGGGGAATTTCCAAACGTCAGTGGAATGATAAATGAGTACTTACACCTTCTGCTTTTGTAGGTATGAATAGCACTTATTTCCCCTCACGGGTGGCACAACTGGATGTTAAATATTAATTAATATGTGGTCTGAAAAACCCATCTAAAAAATAGCTTGGCTATCAGCAAAGGCAGAGGACATGCTCCTATTCTTGCTCTTTGTCAAAAAACAGGACGCAGCTTGTTTGGATCTTCTAAAAACTAATTTACAGTAATTCTAAAATTATTTTTTAGCCTCACCCTAAAACCTGCTACAAACTGAGTCTTCATTTTAATCCTCAAAGTATTTGTCCCAGAGAGAAGCATAATCTATGACAAACAGAATATATTCTATTTCATCTTCTTTACAATTTAGCATCAGGAGAAATTTCTTCTCAAAATCTTGAAGTAATGACACAAAGAGACAGGACAGTAACAAAACTCCTAGAACAATCTTTATTGTAAGCCCCCGGCAGGGTTTATCACTGCTCAGGCATACCTGCCCACCTCTGGCCAGCATGCTAACCCAGATAGTACTGGTTGGTCGAGAGGAATTTTCCAGACAAGATCTACACTCTCCTGTGTAGGCATATTTTGAATCCTTCTTTGCAAACACATACACTGTGTTTGTAGCCATTTTCTCTTGAGCAATCAGAACCTGCGTTAGAAACAAGAACACCAGTAAATAGCTGACAAAAGGGCAGGCTGAAAGTAGCAAGTACAGTGTGTTTCTACTACTCCTTCAGGTGCTTTAAGAGCCCTACACAGCATGAAGTCAATCTGCCAAACTCAGTTGGATTGCATTCTACATTTTTAAAATACAGTATTAAGCAAAACATACACCTAGTTAAGATAGAATGACCAAACCAAAAGACTCTGAGAACATTGTTCTCTCTGATGTACTTACTGCATCTGCTAGCTGTGCTGAGACATTTCTGTTAGCTTCAGGCACAACACTGATAATGAAAGAATTTCACCCTGTCCAAGGCCAATGCACTATACAGACATTTCAATTTAAATGCCAGCTGCAATGGTCAAAGCCAGATTTATTTTTTTCCCCCAAGGAGAAACACACAATTCTATTTCTTTTGCTGTGTTTGCCCAGGTGTCAGTTACAAAAACCTGGCAGTTTCACTGGTGAGCACAAGCAAGGTGAGGATATGACTTGCTACAGCTGAATCCATAGCAATGGAGGGAAGAGCCTGTTCTTGCAATAAAATGCATCTATCCAGCTGCACACACACTGGAGGACACTCTGAGGGAAGAAGTACCTCATTTTAGAGTGCGTGCTGCTCTGCAATATTGAAAATGGAAAGGTAAATATCTATCTAGAGTATTTAGTGGAATTCAATGCAAAACAGTTTATGAAACTGAAGAAGGGAAACAAGCCCCAGAGAAGAACAGGTGGCTTGAGAACAGAAGACAAAAAGCCCATCTTTCTACAAGATCATGAGCACCCACAGTAGCTGTGATACACTGGAATAGAAGTGCATATGGAAACAAGTAAGAGACCTTTCCATGTCTGTGAAGATAGCTGTGCATGGCATAATCTCCTACCTTTTCTGATCCATTAATGATAAAGTAGCCACCAGGATCAAGCGGGCATTCATTCAGTTCACAAAGATCACGGTCAGTTAAGCCATTCAGCAAACAGTATGTTGAACGTAACATAATAGGAATTTTTCCTATAAAAGTTTTCTGATGCTGCGTTTGTAACTGATCCTCCCCTTCTTTAATAACTGTTTTAGTTATATCCACATACAAGGGGGCTGAATACCTATAGAATAAAAACACCATTGTGTTACCTGTTAGCTATTACTTGAGGTTGTACAGAAGGATAACAAATACAGTTATTCAAGCACTCACTGGTATATTAAGCATTATTACCAAATCATCAATTATCATCTGGATTTAACAACTAGATATCTAAATTTAAACAGAGCAATAACTTTTACATTTTCAAGGCACTCCTAAATGGAAAAGACCATCAATTAATAACAGACACTATCCTTCCTTGTGTTTATCCACCACAGAGTTCGTTCTTACGTAAGGTTTCTCAGCCTGGCTTCATTGGGCATCATGGGTGATGGTGCTCCATCTCTTTCCCAATGTGTAGGTTTGGAGAGATAAATTTGTTCAAACTTCAGCAGATACCGGGGCTGGAAAACAAGAAGACATTTACCTGCAATAGAAGAAACATCCACTTTGGTTGTTCAAGAGCAACCCTAGAGCTTAATACCCAATGCTGCCTCACGTCCTCAGCTCAAGGTATGGAAACAATCCCTCTTCAGATGAATAGTTCCAACAAATCACTCAAGAACTTTCAGTAACTTTTAAACACTTCCTTAATAACAAAAAAAAAACCCCCAGAGGGAATTCAAGGGTCAAAAACATTGGTAAGAGAAAAGTACCCAAATCAGTCTTCTTCCTATGAAATAGCTAACAAACTCAAAATCTGCCAAAGTAGCACATGTATTAGCAAATAGAATATGCCTTATATATGCCTATTTAGATACTGTTTATATAACTCTAGATAAAATTGCTAGTTTTATGATGCAAAAAGGTGAATCTGCTTCAACACATAAAACAAGATAGCTGACATATCAAAAAAGGTGCAAGTTTTTGTAAAGCTTTGCTCTCATGTATAAAATGTCAAATTTAATAGCTTTGGTTTGGTTCCACAGAAATCCTTCCACGTTACAGTGAAACCACTGGCATGAAAGGACAGATGCCTTTCAGCAACAGAACAATTCTCAAGACCTTCATTCTGCTCTGAGAACCACTCACCCCTCAGAATCCTACTGCAACAGGATTTAGAACCTTCAGTTCACTTCAGTTAAAAGCCTTGCATTTAAAATAAAGGGGCAAAAGTTTTAAAACAATACTCTTATCAAAGTGCTTTTGTGTATCTGGTAGAGGGGGCCAGAAAAAAGCAGGTACACAACAGTAGCTTTATTCAAGTGTTTCCTATGTGTGGTCTCAGTCCTGATGCACAAGCATGCCAAAGCAACTTGGCTCTTGGTCTCCTTGCATGGAAAAAGATCTAGAGATGAGCCAATCTACTCACAAAGCCTTCCTTCACAAGACCAAAATCCAGAGGGGTACAGAATCACAAAGCAAATCATCAGACCCCCACGTATGCAGGTTGAAAGACTTGTTGCTTTACAACATTACCTTCAAGTTGCTATTCCCCACTGTGTCCCTTTGAAGAACAGAAGCTAACGCAAATAAAGAACTACAGTCCTGCCACGCCAACAAAGTACCTGCCTAAAAGCCAGCTGAGGATGTCTCAGCAAAACTCAAATTCCATGCAAGCATTTTGCTGTACCTCAGCCATAAGGACTCTGCAGTAGCACACCACCAAAGCAACATTTGCTCTTGCTCCAATGCAGAATAAAAGAAGTCAGCTTATGGTTTATGTTGTAAGTGGTTTTAGCCTTTCTAAAATATATTTTGCAAGTTCTCATTCTCAGCCCTTCCTCTGGACTCATTATTAAAGGCAAAGGTGCCAATTATCCATCCCATATATTTTGTCTTACACAGAGCCACAGAAACAACTTTTTTAACATCTGCACTACATGGTTTTGTTTCCTCTAGATCAGGGGTCCTCAAACTATGGCCCGCGGGTCGGATACAACCCCCAGGGTCCTCAATCCGGCCGGCCAGTATTTACAGAACTCCCCGCCCCCCCCACCGGGGGTTGGGGGGGAAACCAAGCAGCCGCAGATGACTTCCTGCCACTTAATCCCCACGCCGGCCTCCACACTTGCCAGGACTGGGCTGGAACCAGTGCCTCCGCTGCTGCCCCATCCTCCTCCTCCACGATGCGTGGTGGGCGAGAGGCGCGGGCATCTCCTCTGCCGGGCAAGCTCAGCCGCAGAGCTTCTCAAAGATGCAGAATGGAAATGGCACCTTGCGTTTCTGACAGATGTAACAGAGCTACTCAACAATTTCAATGTCCAACTTCAAGAAAAGGGGAAGCTCATCTGTGAGATGTATTCACATGTGAAGCATTTCAAGTCAAATTAGACCTGCTCATTAACCAAGTAAAGGAGGAAAACTTCTGCCATCTCCCCACGACTCAAAACCTGTCTGCAGAAAAACCAGCAGTTGCACTCCCAAACAAAACATGTACGGATGTACTAGAAATGTTGCAAAAGGAGTTTCAAATTAGATTTAAAGAGCTTCGTCTCCACGAACAGGACATACAGCTTTTCCAGAACCCATTTTCTGTTGGCATTGAAACTGTTGATCCGATTTACCAAATGGAATTGGCCGAACTACAGACTTGTGACTCGCTGAAAGATGCATTCAAATCAAGCAGCCTTACTAATCTCTATGCATCTCTCCCCTCAGAGACATATCATAATCTCAGGAACAATGCACTCAAAATTGCAACCATCTTTGGCAGCACTTATGTCTATGAGCAGACTTTTTCCCGAACGAAACATCTGAAATCTCCAATCAGATCCAGACTAACTGATGAACACTTGCATCACTTGCTACGACTAGCAGTGACAAATATGGAACCTAACATTGACCATCTCATTAGCCAAAAGCAGGCCCATAGTTCACATTGAAATATTATTTGTTTTTGTTGATTACAATTGTTCTTCATTTAAAATATTGCACTCTTTTTCCTGTTTTTTGTGCACTACTACAAATAAAATATGTGCAGTGTGCGTAGGAATTAGTTCATTTTTTTCCAAACTATAGTCCGGCCCCCGACAGTGTCTGAGGGACAGTGAACCGGCCCCTGGTTAAAAAGTTTGAGGACCCCTGCTCTAGAGACTGAATAGATTATTGCATCAATTTACCAAAAACCCCACAGCTTTCAAAGTGAAGTGTCTTTGCTGCCCTACCCACAAGATACATTGCAGTCAAGTACAGTCAAACCTTCTGTAGTCAAGATACTCTCTCTCACTTATTACTAACCAAAACTGCTACTGGAGAAGGATAACCATTAGCAGTAATTGAAAATAAAGCAAGTTCGGTAATACCAATTCCTACAATGACTCTATAGGATCAGTAAACAAAGCCTTGAACTATTGGAAAGGACCTGAAAACAATCTAATTTTTAAAAGGGCATAAAAACTGCCTACAATAGTAGGTGGCAGAGCCTGACCGGTAAATATTTAGTAGGTTAAAAAATTCTCTAAATTGTTACCCAAAACACACCTTTTTCCTTGACTAGCAGCAGCAGCCATGTATAGCACCAAGTTTCCCAAGTGCAAGTACTCTCAAGGAGAAGACATTTGCCATAATTACTATTCATATTACTATGTGTTTCTCAGCCATATACCTGACTATCTGGAAAATTGGTCACATACCTCATAGGCTCCAAAGAACTCATACTTCTGTCCTGTTGACTGCAGGAGCAGTGTCCTAACTCAGATGTACTTCTGTCTCTTGAGACGGGGCTGAATAAAACCCATCTAAAATCACTTTGCATTGTAAAAACACGCTATGTCTGCTGGGGGTCTCCACTTACCGGCTCTTCCACTTCTCCTGTGGCATGTTGGGCTTCAGCTTGTAAATCAATTGGTGGAGCATCTTCAACAATTCTCTGCACAGACATCTGAATAAACTCATCAAAAGAATCCAGCTGTTGCCTGACTAAACCTTTTTCATCAAAATAGGAGCTAAAAAAAAAAGTACATTAATTAATAAGAGACCTAAACTTACGTACTTTATACATCAACAAGCTTCAGATGTATTTATTACAAAACATTAAAAAGCCATGCAGTAGAGCACAGAAACACATTCACTTTTCCCAAGGCATGAGTTTCAAACATAGGTGCTCAAAAATGCTAAACAATTCTCTCAGTGTTGGAAGGCACAGACATCACAAAGGGACAGACTTGCTGCCACCTCTTGGCTAAGCCATGACTGTATGCACACTCTTACCTTAAATAAGATGGGAAATATGATGACTGAAACCTCAGTAAAAGCAGTTTCAGCTGAAGTTTTGTATGTAAATTACTTTAACTAATTTTCCAAGGTGCAGTAAACTGAGTGCATGCTCCTAAGTCACAGTAAGTTCTCTGAACTTTTCTTAGCTTGGATCCCCTCTGCTCCAGCCACAGAGATTCCCAGCTTCATTCCTCCAGATTTTCCTTAGCTTTGGGTCACTCAGATCCAACTCAGCACAACCTAACTGTAAAAATCAAAGCCTCACATCCTAACTTTTAGTGGGATGACCTGAACATGTCTGCTGAATGAGCTCCTTGCAGCAAGCTCCTCTACCTCACATTCCTGAAGCCAGCATGGGAACCCACACTACCTCAGCTTCTACTCCATCACTGCCAAGATCTCTAGAGAAAATTAAGAACTACCTCCCTACCAATAACCTCAGACTTCCCCAGGAAGAAGAACATACCCTTGTCTGTCGTGCTCTTGCCATGGTCAATCTTGCCAGCATAGTCTGCTGTTGTACAAATGGGAGGAGAAAGGGAAAGGGCAATCTGTATCACAGAACGGTTGCAACTGAAGGGACCTCTAGAGGTGATCTTGTTCCATCACCCCTCTCAAGCAGGGTCACCTAGAACTGACTGCCCCAGATCACATCCCAACAGCTTTTGAATACCAACAACAAAAGAGGCTTTACAACCTCTCTGGGCAACCTGTCCAGTGCTTGGTCACCCTCACAGTAAAAACGTGTTTTTTCATGTGGAGTGAGGTGCAGTCTCAGCTAAAGAACTTGCCTCAGCTACCTCCCATCTGATAGAAAGCAAAGGTAGCACTCTTCACTGAGCTGCAAAATAAAGGACCTCCTTCTGCCTCTGAAGTTTCTCATTTCCATCCAGACGGCCTGTTGGACCACCCTCACAGATGTGACCTTCTGTTTGCAACTACTGCCCTAAGACACCAGTCATGTACGTTTTATAAGTGATACAATTAGCACGAGAAACACTTTTTTTACTCACTTCCACACAGACTCCCACTCCTTAACAACCACAAGAAGCTGCAGGTCCTGGATGTTCATGTCTTGCTAGAAACACACTAACGTGAAATAGCCAAGTACTGATTTTCTAAAGCCAAGCATCAGCTGCAAGAGTCGCAAGCAAAAACATGTGCTTGATATGGAATCAAGAAACCTTTTCTTTCATTGAAACAGCATACCCATTGGGGGTCAGTAGGCCTTCTTAATCCCTAATGACAACCCTGCTGCTTCTGCTAACAGCCCTTCTGCTCCGGAGGTGATAAACTGAGCACAACCCAGCCCGCAGCTTCCACACCAAGCTGGTGGCAAGCTGGATGCCACCTCTAAGATCAAAAACACGTATGCTGAATGTGATAAATGAATGTTTGTTAATCAAATCTTAAGGTGATTAAACAATAGGGCACGGCTTGAATAAAAATAGTTATTGATATAGGGAATGGAAGTGGGATATTAACATGAGAAGTGAAGTGAAAGTAAATCATCACACTAACCAACATGAAGCGTTTGAAGGGAAACAGGCTAAATTGCTAATAAGAGAGAGCTAACAGGATAAGCCTTGAAACTCTAACAAAAGGACTTGATTTACTAACAAGGGAGGCTAAAACTGATAAGGAAGCCGGTCGTAAAAACCAGAACTAACAGATGAAAAGTAACACCTCTCACAGACTTACCAATAGAAGAATGACAAGTGAAGAACAGATGTTTACCAAGGACA
>JAVFHW010083332.1:0-32529 GCA_032159205.1 Eurystomus glaucurus suahelicus
GGAGGTGGTGTGAGTATGGTCCGTGCAGCAGGTGTACAGATGTGCAACCTTGTGTGACTACTTAGCATTGACACCTTGTGTAAGATGCATGAAGTCTTTTTCTGCTCACACTAAAGCTGTTAAATAGTAACCTGTTAATTACTTTTCTGTTATGATAATTGTTTTGTCCCATTGCATTTTAAGGGAACCATTTTAAAGGGCTTTAGATCTCAGATTTTTGTTCTTTGATGGTGTCTCAGTTTTTTCCTGGTAGATATTTCTGTTACCTCACTTATTGTGGTTAATTAAATAATAGTTCTGGTATTTGGGATAACAGTGAGAGAGGGGAAATGGGATCACCCTGAAATAGGTCTGTTACTGCTGGAAGAGAAATTTACTCCTACTCTGGGCTGCTCGTGCCAACAGCTTTTTTCTGTAGGAGCTGGAGCACCCACTGGTGCTATCTACAGCTCATCTCAACCAAACGTGAAATTACCAACTTACAGTTGTTGGCTTGAAATTAGGGTTCACCTGACCTAACTAGCTCGGGGTGGCTGTACGGGGCAGTCCCACCTTTACTCCCTGCCTTTATGCTCCTCCTACTTTGGATTCACCCTACCCGGCATTTTTGTGGCTGCAGTATAAGTGAATATTCTCTATTGGATGTGCTGTTTCTCAGGGAAGGTTTTCAGCTGGATCAGCCACCTGAATGAAGCATTGGTGTATGACTACAAGGTCTGAGACTGAGGCAAGGACCTGCAGCTGGGGGTGGGAGATGGGAGGAGGGTGTCAGGCTCCACTTTCCCTAACCTCTGCAAGCTCAGAGAGGAGGTGGGAAACTCATGTTGGAATGATTATGGGGTTTGCTGATCAATTGCACAACCAATTATCTGATTCAGGGCCTGGGGGAGAAAGGGGGGAGAGGAAGGTGGAACATGCCAAACGAGATTAGCAAGTCAGTTCACTTCTAAGGGAGGGTGGTGTCAAGCTGAGCCAGGACACTGTGGAAAAAAGTAAAGGTGTGAAAAATATGTGTTAGCGTAAAGGAGCAGACCCTAGATCTCTTGGTGGGATACTCTATGAAGTGAAGAGTGGTAGTTTTCCTCCATTCCTGGGAAAAAAGCTTGTGTGGACAGTGAAGCTTTCAAGCTGCCAGCTTTGACGCAGCAGATACTGTTTGGTGCTGTCAGTCAGCTGGCTGAGGAGAGGTAATGTTGATTGCTATGGTAAGATGGGGCAATAAAGAGGAGAGAGGCTCACACCTTTGCCTGCCCTGTGGCAGCCTCTAAGATTCCCAGGTTAAGGCAAACCCTTGGTCTTGTCTGGTGTGTTTTCTTCAAAGATTACGCTTTAGCTCACCTCCCGTTGCTCACCAGGAGAGCTAGATCTGCTGTTAGCACTCGGGGAGGCTTGGTTTGCATGCATGAACTGCAGCCACACCTTTTGTCTACAGTGCCTTTTGTCATCATACTCAACGGTTGGCTCAGGCTTGCTGTGAAATAGCAGTGCAGCTAGTTCCTGTTGCACTGCCTCTAGTAAAGGTGCATCCTTTTCTGTTGAGGGGCTTCAGCCCAAATTTCAACAAACGAGGAACTCTACAGGATTTTAAACCAAGCTGAATTGATGCTGCCACAGGCTTGCTCTTCCCTGCATGTCACATACACACATGAGCCTGTCTTCTCCCTGGCGCTCGATGAGCTGGTGTAGGGAGCTCAAGCAGGGAAAAAACTTTTTTTTTTCTTTTTGCAAGTTTTCTGACAATGTGGTGCTTTGTGCAGCACTGATAGTGGGATAGGGAAATTGGGCTGGAAGAGGATTTGGGCTCGTCAAGTCTTGCTGGCAGCGTTGTTCAGCAGCACCTATTCTCAAGCTGGAGGAGTCTCCATTCTCAGCTAAAAACTGTACAATCATTTTTTAACAAATTTCAACCTCATGAGTGTTCCTGATGCATTAAAATAGATCTTTGCAAGGTGAGAAATTGCCTATTTGCAGTCTTTCAGGGACAAAGGTTTTGATGTCAGTTGGCTTTGGATCATGTTCTGAGTGCATCTTTCCCTTGTCCTCACTGCTTTTTACTATGCTGACTTCTCAAAATAGGTTATACATGATAAAATTCAGAAAAGGTTGCGATTTATATTGTCTTGAAATTCTCCATTACGTTTTTGATGCCTGGAAGGTTAGTTATGGTAATTACTTGTCTTTGAAGTAGATAATTGCTGATTGAAATGTTATTATTAGAAAATAGTACAATAACTTTATAAGAATATTTACTTAACAGCTTCTCTTATTTGAAGATCAGCAATTAACAAAGCCAGAGTAAACAATTTGCCACATCGTGACTGAAGGTATAAGGAAAAAACCTACAGGGAGATAACCCAGCAGCGTATCTTCCACGTTTGTTAACAGCCTACCATCACACAGCTTTGGGAGGATCTTTGTTACACGTTCTGAAGAACAGATATTGTTGTCAAAGGTACATAATTGTGTCACCTAAAATTTGATACCAGCCGTAGAGTAGATGGCTCAGCTTCCACCTGGGATTCGCTTCATCACTTCATTTTCACGAGATCAGTGGTAAGTCTCAAAGTATGCTGGGTGGTCTTTGTTTTGGACAATGTGAGTTTGTATCTGGGGAAGATGGTGCTGTTGCCTTGTTCTATTTTTTGTTTTATCATTGCTTAATATATATGGCAAGAAAATATAGTCAGTTGTATAATAAATAAATATTACTAACATTTTTAAAATGAGGTACTTTGTTGGGGAACCCAGACAAATCATTACTAGTCAAATGTGCTAGAGAATAAAGCCTTTTGTGCTTTTACTTGCAGGGTATGTACTTGAAGGGATAAATTTGAGATTTTTATTTTCTGACTCTTAGGTGGGAGGGGTGCTTGAGGTTAGCTTTCTTTTCTGACCCAGAAATGTATTTTCTCCCCCATAAATTGATGTGTAATATAGACTTGTAGAATTGCAGTTTTAGTTCTTTCTACTGTAATGTGAAAAAGCCCACCCTCCCCTCCCACCCAAAACAACATCCCAAAACTCTTTGCTTTAAGAAAACTAATCCTGAAAGTTGGATGCCATCAGTTCCTGTGCTTGCTGAGATAGAATACTGAGTCAATTGTGTGTGAATAACAAAAAAATAACAAATGAAAAAGACCAAGCACTTCCCATTTGAGCAATTTTATCACATGCTTTCTCTAGTAGAACAGCAAGGACAAAGTCATTTCAGTTTTATAATTTGTGAGAGTGTTTTCAGTTATGGGGGTGAATAACTCAACTTGCAGGATAACTCACGCTTTTTTTTTTTTTATGTCGCTGTGAGTATACCAGAACTATAAAATAAGACTGTTGTTATGTAAAAGTTTGTAAAGCAGAAGATCATTGAAAAAGATTAATTAAAAATTGGGGACCACAGTAGGATTGATCTTTGTATGTGTATTTGTACTGCTATTTACAGATCTTAATTTTGAGATCAAGGCTAGAAAGAGCCAGTAAATACACTCTGATCAATCTGTACTGCTAAAAGCACAAATCCACAAAATTCTCTCCTTAAACAACTGAAACATGCTTCAAGTAGAGAATAGATCAGGTTGTTATTTTTGTTTAATGCTTGCAGTGACAGGGAGCTTGAGGTGCCCTTTTAACTCATATGAACTGCAGAGAAAGATCTAAGGGTGCCAGTGAGGTACATGGAAAAATTCCTTCCCAGTCTCAGAGCTGTTAGTTATGTTCATGTGCTGGAGCTGACAGTACACATGATCAGTGTCAGTCCTCTTGTTCATCTCTAGAAATGGCTGATTTCTATTGTTACAGAGGAAGGCAAAAGTAAAGCAAAATCCTAAAAGCAGTAAGGAAAGAAAGAAGTAATAACCCTCAGTAGCCAAACTGACAGTTCACAGAGCTGTCATTTATATCCTAATTGTACCAGAAAAACAAATGTGACAGTGAAATGTGAAATCTGATTATCAGTATGTTTAATGTTGAACTGCCTTTTAGTTGCTCCCAAAGGAAGGCTATAAACAAGGCAGATCAGCTCTGTGGGCTGCAGAGCACTGCCACGTTCTCCTGCCCATACCTGTGTGCTACCAAGTTCCTGCCCAAGGCCAGATCAGAGCAGATGTTGTAAAGCACCGTAACTGTTAGGGTGGTTCTTCAGGCTGTTAAGAGAACATGAAAAAAGTTGTCTTCCACTATTCCAAGATTGCCAATGACTTGTGTAAAGTTTTTATGTAACTTAGTGCTAAATCTGAATGATTTTCAAATGCTCTTTGTTTTATGTTGTAGGTATAGAGCCTTCATTTTTTCTCTCACTTTCTTGTTGTATGCCAGCTTCCATTTATCAAGGAAACCTATTAGTATAGTGAAGGTAAGCAAGGTTGTGTCCTTGTTTAAACATCCTTCTACTCCTGTCAAACACGGAAGTAGTCATCCTTTTCAATATTCTTTTGTGAAAGGCGGTGTTAAACTTTAACTTGAAATGGTTTAAAAGATGAAAAACTGATAAAGCTAGTGCGCTGTGACATTTACTTGATAAACTTTAGTGAGACCACACCTAGAATATTGTGTATACGTCTAATGTCTGTTCTTAAGACTTGAACAGCTATGCCTAACAATTCATGTGAATTAATCTAATTATCGATACTCAAGAGTTTACATTCATACATTTGAGAAAAGTTGCTCTTAACTGAGTCAAACACGATAAAATTCTACTGGCATTTACAAGACTGTTCCGAGTAGTATTGGACATCATAATCAAAGCTGTCTGTACACTTGGGACACTGTTCCCAGTGAAGCTGGTGGCAAAATATTGTCTAATTCTAGGTTTGTTAGTTTAAGCTTTGGCCTGTATAACTTGCCAAACACAAATCAGATCCCCCAGGGCTGTTTTGTGTATGCCTGATGAGTAACAATGGGCAAAGTAGCTCGATGTTAGTGAAGAATTTTGAAATTCTACAGTATCAGAAACACCAGTTCGCTATAGCATGTTGTTTATAACCACATAGTTACTCTTTCATGTATCTGGTGGCTTTACTCAACAAAACACCAAGGAGTTAATAATGGTTAACAATTTCACTGGTTTCAGTAGGTTTGACACAGGTTTATATAGAGCTAGAGTTGTTAAATTTATTGCTGTATGGGGTTTAAGAGTCACAAGTAAAAATTCCATTTTCAAATTCCCTTTCTGTATCAGGGAGAGCTGCATAAGCATTGCGCTGCTTCACATGAAGTTGAACTCAACTCCTACAAAGAGTATGCTGCCGAGATTCAGCCTGTCAAAAAGCCATCTAATGTATCTCAGTGTGGTTGGGAGCCATTTGGTAAGGGTTGTTTTGTTTTTCTTTCATAATAATGAGCTGATATTTGTAATTAGATTATTTTCCTCTTGCTATTTCTTTTTTCATGTGTGGAGGGATTTGGGAGATGTGCATGGAAAGGGTGTTTTATTTTCCATGTTCTCACTGATTTTCCCAAAGAAAGTTAAGTTGTGACTTACCTTATGATGTCCTTCCTACTGAAAGCCCTTTAAGCAACTGACATTATTTTACCTGTTATAGTTATGAGATGTTTTCAGGAGATCCATGTTCAGTCAGAAAATGGAACTTGTCTTCAGAGTAGCTGTTAAGGTAAAAAGGGGTGAAAAATGAAATAAATCGTAATTTTCTTCTGGTTTAATTCAAGGTCCAGCAGTCATTTAAATGAAATTACTTGGTGTTTATCTAAATTGGAACTTCAGAATCCTTATCTGCCAGACAGTGTATTTTTCTCCCCATGTTAATGGAGTCGTTATTGCAGAAGAGAATTGACAACTTACTGAATAGCTTATGAACCTGGTCTTTCACTTAAATAGAAAATGTATTTGCCTACTTACAGTTAAATTTGAATTTAATTGTGTTGGAATTTAATAGAGATTTTTGCATTATTCCTTGACACTTTTATCACTACCAAGAACATCAATGAAGCAGAATAGTTCATTCTGTCAGTGTATCAGTCCACTCCAGTCTACCTAGCCATCCATTCTAGTTATTCTTTAATTAGCAATTAAAAAAAAAGTCTTACTCAATTCAAAGATAATGAAATATCTGAGTTCTGGGTTTTCTATGGACAAAATGATGTGTATTAACTGCCTGCTTTGAGGTAATCCGCCTACTGAAATTTAGTCCCACAGGCTTCCAAATTTATTGGGGTGCAGTTAAACTTGGTTGCTGTTCCTTGTCCCTGGACCAAGGGTAGACTGAGTTTGCTTGTCTAAAACAGTAGTTAGATTTCTTAATGGCAACTTCTGAGCTCCAGTGTCCTCCTTTTTCCATGAATACACAGGTTATTGCAATGCTGGGATGGCATCTCTAGACTTGTTCTTTCAGCTCTGTTTTTCAGGCGACATAGCTGACAAGCTGGGAGTGACAGTCAAAGAAGTAATGCTTTGATAACTCTGGCTTTATTCACACAGTCAATGGGAATTGTGGCTCCTTGCAAATACACAAACTGACTTCCCTGGTATGAGCTCAGGTCTCTTGAGAGTAGACTTGGTGTTTCTGTCTGGGCGGAGTCCCTCCTGCTCCCTCCATCCTGCCTGCAAGTCCCATTTAGTTGTGATCGTGGTCATTTGCTGAACAGAGCAGAACTCTGTGGGCTTTTAAAACAAGATTTCTCTCTCTGTGCCTTATGGGTAGTTGGAAAATGAAATGTAAAAGGCTTTAACATTTAAAAATATAGATTAATAATTTTAAAAATATTAATATATATTCCTTAAAACCCTGTATGATGTTGGATTTATTTTAGCCATTTTTGCTGTTAGGACCTCACGTGTTTGTAACACATCTTTCCACTTTTAATAAAGCCCATTAAAGTTTGGGTTTTCTTTTGTCTAAGGACTGAAAGGAAAAGGGCACCTTGTTAATAACTCGTGTTTCTTCCCTTCCAAAATGCTGTTTTGAATAAGGTAGAATTAATAATGGGCTTACCAATATTTTCCTGATATGTTACAGGCAAAAGGATAAGTTGTAGAGGGGTTTTTTTTGATAAAATAAAATGTTTTGCAAAACACATGCTTAAGTCTAGAAGTACCTGTTGAAAATAAAATGTGCATGTTCACTAACATTTTTCTTGTAATATGTAGAAATGGATGGGAAGTTATTGATACATTTAAACTGATAATTTGAAAATTACTTCTAGATAAGAACAACTACAAACAGTTACTGGGAGCACTGGATTACTCGTTTTTGTGTGCGTATGCAATTGGAATGTACTTAAGGTAAACCTCATTCTCTTGGAAACTTGCTTTATCACTTACTGTTAATTTATGAGGCTGTACTACTTCTGAGATATTGTCCTTTCCCACTGTAAAGTTTCCAGTGAAGAGAGTGAGAACTTGGTTGCTGAGGAAAAAAACCCCACATCATCCTGAGTCCCCAGTGGTATCATACCTGTTGGTATACAGAAAACTGCTTACATGCACCCATCTTGACTGCCTTGTGCAGGAATGCTTTCCAACTTGCAGTCTAGCCTGTCTTTCCTTCATGTGGAATATGAAGGAATATATGCTGGAATATATGTTCTCAAACTCTTATCAGTCTTCGACTTGCACATGTGGCCTAAACTAATTGTCCTGGCTTTCTCTGTAGTGAAAGGACAGAAGCAGACACCTCCTAAAAAAATAATACTTAACCCATCTTAAAATGTGCAATATTAGCACATTGTTTGGAGATTGCTTTTTATTGACAAAAACCAGAAGCTTCATAACTAGAATGATTAGCAAGGGGGACAAGTCTCACTTTAAATGGCTGGAGACGTGTCCCACCTTATGGGTCATATGGAGAATTACTCTGTAAATAAATTATTTCCATTGTGCTCGAGGTGCATACCTCCCTGAAAGATGGTTGTGCAGATGTCAGCAGCTGGCAAGTAGTGAACATGAAATGTTTGTTGTTTTTTATTGTCAATTTTTTTATTGTCAATTGCTCACTTGCTGCTGGGAGTGAAAACTGCAGTTACCAGTAAAGTTTCTCCTCAACCAGAGTTAACACAAAATATTATTTGTTTGTGAAGGCTTTGGGTATGATCTCATTTTTAATTATTCCCTTTCTTTTTATTTCCTTCCAAGTGGAATAATAGGAGAACGGCTTCCTATCCGTTACTATCTGACAGTCGGGATGCTTGCTAGTGGATTCTTCACTGCAATGTTTGGATTGGGTTATTTCTATAATATACATAATCTGTGGTTTTACATAATGGCCCAGGTAAGCACAATGTTCTTTAAATACTGTGAGTTTCCATAGTGTTGTTTAGTGTTGTGCTGGGGTTTTTTCAGTTGCAAACAGTGATTAGTGGTTGGCTGGGAGGATGTAAATACTGGCATACATTGTTGTTGATGACAGGCAGAAATGAGAGAGTGAATAGCCCCTGCTTTTATTTTTAAAAAATGGGGGGGTTTTGTTTCTATTTTTTTTTTTAGTGGAAAAAATCTTTGAAAACAAGTTAAAGTGTTCCAGACTGTCAAATCAGTGATCAAATCTTTGCAAGCTTCAACGTGGGCGAGTTTTAAAACAAATGTATTTACTTTTGTCAGTCTGCCAAGACCCGAGTGACGCATCCTGGCTTTCTCTGCAGGAAAATTACATTTATGCTGCTAATGATGAACAGTCTCCCACATTGGTGTGGCTGAGAACAGGCAGCTTCTGTAACGAGATTCATTGTGGGGGATTTTTCAGAGCACTTGTAAATCTAATCAGGTGTCACAAGAGTATCTACCATTGACCTAACGTGGTCAGGACCAGGATATGGTTAGCACTTCTGAGTCATTTTGGACAGGTCTGCACCTTGCACTGCTCTTTTCTTTGTGTTATGGCAGTAGCACTTTCACTGCTGGCACGTTTGCATGGCATTGTGTAACATCGCACGTAGCGATACTGACTTGGGTACTGCAAGTTTTTATGACCATTTCACCAAGTCACGCATTTAACCGTGTCACTGCCCCAGCACCCTTGGCTTACGCGGTTCCCAAGGCAGGAGTGGCTCCTTTAGGGTTACACTGACCATCTCTGCCAGTGCTGCATGGCATGAAGGGCTCAGTGAATCCTGTAATGCCACGGGTGATCTCACACTACCAGCCTAATTGGTTTCTCTTGGGTAGGGTGAGGTTGTTTTGTTGCATATTCAAATGCTCGTTTTACATGTGAATTATGGTATTGTGACCTTTGTGTTAATCTGTAATTCTAAAGAGAGAGGTTTACAGGAGTTGAGATGAGTTAGGGTTATGAGGCTGAAATAGTTCTTACTTCAGGCTGAATATAGTAAGTTAAGTTTCTCCTTTTAGTTTATTTACAGGTGTCTGCTAAGTGCTTTACAGTTAATGGTCAAAGCTATCCAGTCTCCACTAAAGTTTTCTTTTTTTTTCCCCACCTTGATTGCAAACAGGCTTTGCCTTATGTTCAAACTGACACAAGTGTTATGTTGCTGTTAGAGTGTGGGGAATTCATTTCTCTGTTCAGTTCAGTGCAATGTGATTTTTGGTAAGCACGTGATTGAATTACAGTCTTTTGTGTTTTAAGTAGTAACTAGAAAGATGTAGGTGGAGGGAAGAAGCTCCACAAAATGTTGTAACTTGTTTATTCTTGGAAAAGAATGCTTTCAAAACCCCCACCTAAAGTTCTAAATTCAAATCATCTGTGTAGGCTTCCTTTTCCCAATGCAGCACTCAGCAGGAATTGTGTAGGAACCTGACTTATTCTAGAGTATGTTTCTTTATTATTGTTTTTTATATACTTTCAGATAGCTAATGGGTTGGTGCAAACTACTGGCTGGCCAAGTGTCGTTACATGTATTGGCAACTGGTTTGGAAAAGGAAGGTAAATAATATGTAATACAAAGTTTTGGAAGTACAAAACAATACATTCTGGCCTGTAATATTGTTAGTCAATTTAAGTATCTTTATTTTGCTTCAGAGTTTGTTGGTTGGTGGGTTTGTTTTTTTTTTTTGATGAAACAAGAGCTAGGTAGATCTGTGAGAGGAGTTTCCTTTGTTATGCTGATTAGTTTATGTATCAGTTTGAAATACACTCATATCAAAACACTGTTCTTTGGTAGCTTTTTACTTGGTTTAATTTTTCAGATGAAATATTTCAGAATTAAGAGTAACTCTTCCAAATATTAACAGTCAAAACACACTTTTAATAAAGGCTGTTATGCCATTTTAATGTGGAATTTTGTGTGTTTTCGCTTGTTTCAAACAAGTTGTCAGGTTGTAAGTCTAAAAGTGTCTTTTTGTCTAATGTCTTTTTTTCTAACACATAGAAACTTAAAAATGTAATTTAAAAATACATATGACAATGGATTTTACCTTTTTGGTCACTTTCTTCAAATTTTTTTTTCCGTTTCCCTTAATCCTGGGTAGAGATCACTCGTAATGTTTATTTTGTCATACCATACAGGAGTTTTCCATAAATTTTTGCTAGAGCTGCATGCTAAATCCATTGGCTCTGATAATGGTTAATGCATGTAGCGTATAGTAATGCTACTGTAGTGCCATCCATTGTAGATACATGCTACTGAATGAACATTATTGTCTCTTCAAGAGAAGGACATACAAAATTAAGTATGTGCTTTCTATATAAAATCACGAGGTAGTTGAAGTTGTAGGCGCAAACTGGTTTTCCATAGTCCCTGCAGTCTTTCTGGTGAATGTTACAAGATGCAGAGAATGGTAACTGTCATCCAATATTGAACAAAATTGGCGAGTCTGTGCAAAACAAATATGTTTATTCAGATTTTGCTTTGTGCAAAAGCACCAGCTTTTACTTTTAAGATGCTGCATTGTGGACTGGTGGATAGTACTCCAGTCTGAATGTCAATGATCCAGTTCTTGTTTGTATTTTGCTACGAGTTCCATGAAACATGAGCAGACCTCTTAGATCTCTTCTTCAGCCAAAGGAAAAAATTTGGTTTACCTCAAAATAGATTGCTCTAGGTAAATTCCTGCTGAGGGCAAGGCACTTTTCCCATGACTTACAAGGAGGGGGGGAAAAAAAAAAAAAAAAAGACCTGCTTACTGTCATGACACCAGTAGGATTTTTTTGTGGCTTATATTAGCCCAGCTGGAGCTATTCTACAACAGCTCTAATCTGGAATTTCCAGGCAGATGGCAGTTTGATGTGTCTGTTAGCCAAGCTTGCACAGGTGTTATCTTCTGCTGGTGCATAACAAGTTCAGAACGTGATCAGAAAATACTGAATTTGCTCTACCTATCCTGTACAGACTGTTTTCTTCTGCCTGATAGGTCTAACATATCCTGAAAGCATCCTATTATCAGTGCAATGTGTTTGCAGGAGGATTTTCATTCCCAGAAGCATCAGACTTAATGTGCACGTGCTATGCCACATCTGCATACTTGTTTCATGTGCGTACAAAGCAATTCCATCCAGAAATGTGCAAGCCCTAGTGGTGCCTTTAAATGTAGTTAAATACATCATGAGCTCTGTCATGCACAGAGAGCTATTTAGAACACTTCTATTAATATTTAGGTGCCTTGAAGTTGCCAGATGAAAGACTGTAGCATAGAGGAGTGGCCAGTTAAAGAACAGTAAGACTGCAAATGTTTCACAGACACCACAGATGAACACTCATATTTTTATACACTTTTTTTTCAAGATAGTAATGCTTATTGTTGGAATAAGAAATATTTGCATGGTTTTGTTTTGTTTTGTTTTTAAATGCAGGCGAGGTTTGATCATGGGAGTCTGGAATTCACACACTTCAGTGGGAAATATCTTGGGATCCTTAATTGCTGCTTATTGGGTGTCTACGTGCTGGGGTCTCTCGTTCGTGATGCCTGGTGTCATCATTGCTGTCATGGGGATTGTTTGTTTCCTGTTTCTTATTGAGCGTAAGTGCTTTAATGGGATGGAACCATGGAGGGCTCATTATGGGTGAAGAACATCACTGTATAAGCTAAACGATCCCGTGCAAACTATATTCCTCAGGCTTTGCCAATACTTAAAGAACTTCTTCCTAGAAGAACCTGTGTATGTCTAAATATACGCTCAGACTCTGGTATACCTGAGAGAGTAACACTTCAGAATTCAGTCCACTGCCATGTCATTGGCTCCTTGTCTTTATAAATTGTTTGAGTATGTCTTAGCAGAATGTGCCACATGGCTGCAATGTATATTCCATGCTATCATTTAACCCATGCCATCCATATTCTGTGCTACGAAATACAGAAATCAGCTGATACAGCAAGTTTTGACATTTTAAATTAGAAATTAAAAAGGAATGCCGCATCTTGTTCCTATGTAGACTCAGAGATATTAGTATGAATGCTTATTTTACTGTAACTGTCCTATCTCAGGAAGTTAAAAGTTCCGCAGGTAATGATCTGGACTGCCAGAATAGTACTTAATGTGGTCATAGGATGGGAAGGGTACCATGGAGCACCTTTTCATTTTCTCTAAAGCTACAGTTACATATTTCTAGCAGGACTATTTCTGTGTTGTCTGCTCTGTTGGTTTATTGTCAGTAAATTACACTACTGATAAGTGTTTTAAGAGATAATCCATTATGCTTGTTTTCGCTGTCAACTCTGCATGTTACTGTGTTTCAGATCCTAAAGATGTAAGTTGCTCCTGCACACCATCCAGTGTAAGTGAATGCATTTTCTACTTTGATTTTTGCCTCCTGTTACACAGATTTATTGTGATAGTTCTGGAAATCAGATAATCTGCGTGGTCCCGTTGTGACAGGCTGTTATAACTGACCCTATACTTGGGGGAATGACTGGTCTTCTGTGCTTCCCTGATAAACCAGTAGCTTACTTTCTATCAAAGCAATGTGATACAAGAGGTGAATGAGTTTAACTAGTTTTGGAGTAGATGATCTTCCTGCAGTAAACAAAGTGAAAACTGTTCCATCAGGTTTTTCTTGTTGGTTTGGTTTGTGGGTTTTTTTGGGTTTTTTTTTTGAGTTTTCTTACTTTCCTCCAGTCTTCCTTGGCACCATCAGAGCATTTTTGACCTATCTTCTGCTGTTGCCTTCCTTGCTTAGGTATAGCATGATGAGATAGCTGCCAACTATATCCCGTGAAGGGTCTCACTGTTTGAGAACCCTGTATTAGGCGCTGAAGAAAGAGCAAACATCCCTTTTGCTGACATAATAACATAAATGAACCGTTCAGCTGTGGGCTTGGGGTTGGAAGGTGGGGTGTTCCCTTGGATAGAGGGAAAGACAATAGGAGCACATGGCTAGGGAAAAGGGGAAGGAAGGGATGGCTATGAAGCTGAGGGGAAGAGACTGGAGCAAACAGTCTGTGACAATAAGTTTAGTCATGACATGATATGGCCTTTATTTAACCCAAACTGACATTAATGAAGAGCTGTGAAAAGGAGAGAGACATAATCTGTGTTTAGTGGTATGGGTCACATGACAAATCAATGCTTTAGTTTTTGTGGCATCACAGAATAATTTAGGTTGGAAGGGCTGGGATCTCTAGACATTGTATGGTCCTACTCTCTGCTTGTATTAGGTCTAAATTTGATATAGGATCAAATTGCTTAGGGCAATTTGACAGGGCTTGCCTGTCAGATTTGGAAATCCTCAAGGATGGAGATACTGTTTATACAGTGACGATTTCTTTGTTTGATTTAAATATACAGTGAATTTTTAGAATACATTGATCACGTGTTTTACTGGCATCAAGACAGTGGATCTTGCTATTGTATGAGAGCTTATACTTCAAGGACTTAAATTTTGGCAAGGTGGTGAACTTCACTAAGCTATAAATATACTATCACACCACACACAAACTATGGAATGCATACTGCCTGACTCACAAGGGAAAATGCGACTCTGTTGACACAAGAGTTTGAAAATCCAGCATCAGAGATAGACCACCTAAGGCTTTGTTGGAGCAGGATTGAAGTGTGTGTCTATGCATGTGTGCAAATGTTTAAGCTTTCTTTGGGTTGCTGAACATTGCGTGCGTGCTTCTTTGTGCCATTTTGGCAGCAAAACTCATAGCTTCTTTAATTGTTTCTAAAAGGAAAGCTTTGTCTTTAAATATTAGTATAAGGTTGTTCAAACACTACTTTAAAAGTAGGTTGGAAGTGGTTAAGCTCTGGTACCAAAATGTTTGTCCCATGCTTTTGAAACAAAAGTTCATAAGACATTTTATGTACCCAGAATTAAGTAATATAGAAAGCCATGTCAGTGGCAAAAAGATGTGCCTTAGAAAGCGTTAGCTACCCTGTGAAAAGAGGGTTCCTTTCTTGCCTCATCTAGCTGTGACCTAAGAGGAGGGAGGCAATCCATGTAGAATGAGAGAAAAATAAAGAGCAAGGAAAGGGAACAAAAAAGAGTACATTAGGAAGGACCAGCTGTGTGGACTTGTCATAACAGAATGTCATTTGTAGCTCAGTTGCATTTATAAGAGTGTTTGCTGGTTCAGCTCTGTTTCATGTTCCATAGGACTCTGCTAAGTGTTTGTCCCTACTGTAACCAAAACCTAGTGCATCTTTCTCCTTTGGCTGCCAGACCTGTGAGTAGTCAGGGCTGCCACATTTTCAACTAGTTCTTTGGAGGAATAGTAGGGGGGGATTGGCAAATAAGGCCTTAAGGTTTCCTCTGTGTGAGGGGAAGTCAGAGCTGTTGGGGACAATGTTGGAGGGAAGGTCTTATGGGAATCGCAAGTGTGCTTTCCAGTGCTGGGGGATTATACATGGAGATTGTCTGCACATGTAGATATATGTGAACTATACCTTTTAGGTGCAAGTCTCGCAGGTAGATTGTACAGAGATGATTGCTGGTTTTTTACAATAGCTTCAGATAGATGGCTTTTTACATTTTAAATGCTCTCTTCTCCTTTAATAGTAACTGAAGGTGACTTTTCTAATCAGTGTTCTCTTCTTTACCAGCTAATGTTTTGTCTTTTTTTTTTTTCTTCTTCTCATCATATGAAGTACTCCTGATAAAGCTTCTGAATACTTTTAATGGCCTGTGGAACTCCTATTCTTGTGTGCTCACAATGTGCTCTGTATTTTTCTTTTAATTCTCTTTTCTTAAAGGTAACTTCTGTCAAGTATGAGAATATTTTAAGTGACTTAGAGGCTCCTAACAGGAGGCCTTTTTTTTCTTAGCTTTTATGTAGTTTAGAGATGCTCCCATGAACATTTCAGCTGCTGTTCATAATACCTAGAGAATGTTTACAGAACTTGCTGTTAAGCTTTATGGAAGTAAATGTTTGTTATTTGTTTCAAATCCACTTTTACTGGAATGCATAACTAAAGAGCTCTGCATAGTACATTGCTCATATGTCTCAAGGAGCAGATATGGAAAAATTTGACATCCAATATCTACTTGCTGTGATATTTTTAACAAAGTTTTAGTATCTAAGGAGCTTTTTTCCTTTCCATTCACCACCCATTCCCCCAGTCCCAGAAAAAGGCTAGCATTTGACCTAATCTTCTCTAGGGCACCAGCAATATCGCTGCTTCAGGTGCGCTCTCATTGTGTGGGGACGAATTTGACCTTCTGTGTCCCTGGAAACCTTGCGTTCCAGAGCAAAAGGCATCACCTTCTTCCTTTCCTATTCCATATATTCACATCTGCACATCTTGTAGGAGGTTTATAAAAGTGCTTCTCCATCTGCCTTGGGCCCTTCTCAGATTAAGATTCAGCAGAGTCTTGGGAAGCCGTATGCCACTTGAATTGTTCACATACCTCTCTTCAGACCTGCGTGGTCTGCAATGTACAATGGATTCTAAATCCATAGTGAATAGGGCTCAGAGCTTCTGTTTGCTGCAGGGAGGGTGGCTTTAGAAGTAAAGGAAATTAATAAGGTAAGAATAGAAGTTCAAGAAGATCTCCTACAAATGCAGATGTAATAACAATGTCTAACTGTAAAGAAAACTGATTGCTAAGGGAGGTTCATGTGGTAAAATAGGCTCTGTTATTACCGGGAACAAAAAATTTCAGCTGTGCTGTAGGGGGGTGGAATTTTCTGGCAAGCATAAAATGCTCGCTGTTCTTTTTTGCTCGGTCATTTCAGTGACAACCTCTGTGCAAATAGTTAGAAATGTTTTTTCTGAGACATTAAAGAAACATATACGCTTGCTCTGGTTGTAAGGCTGTAGTAGGTCACTTTGGACAGATGTCTTGGTTAGGTGCAGCTCTGCCAGCTGGTGCCAAAAGCCAAACCTCAGTGTGGAAGAATGAGGTCACTTACATTTAAGCACAACTAAAATAAACGCTTAGCATGAGGGAAGGACTTAGGGTAGATTTATATTAAGATTTATAGATCAGATTCATCTGTGTGATGCCACTATCTTGGATGAATTTGGTCTACTGTTTATTTGCAGCATGATCGTGAGCCCAATATTTCTACAGAGTTTGTAGTGGTGAGTAATCTGATTTCACTGAGTTATCCAGAAGCACAGACAGAGGGGCAGGCACAGAGCCTTGAATGTGTGATTCTTATTCTCTATTCACCCATTTCTTGATTCATTTGCTTGTATTCACCTTGACGCTGATTTATGAATCTGAAGTTTGTTTCAAAACAAATATTTGAGTACAATAAAGTGTTTTTAAATGCTAGCATTGGAGGCTTAATCAATGGCTTTCCAAAAGGCCCTACCTATGACACATGAGAAGCCAGTGTGCTTTATTAAGCATTGGTGCACTTTCATAATGAAAGTTAAAGAGGAGATTTAACAGCATTTGTGAAATGTAATGATTTAGAAGTAGTTTTATTGCTTCTCACCATTTCTCCCAGTACCTTTTTTTTTTTTTTTTTTTTGGTAAGTAAACAAGTTAGTTGCAGCATGTTCATACAGACCTGTCTTTATGTTCTAGGAACTTTTTTAACCTGACTTTGCATTTCCAGGAAGCTTAGCTCTCTTAAACTCCTGTGGCAAAGTGCTTGTGCATTTTAAATATACTAGGCTGCAATTTTTATCTTCTGAACAGGAGAAAGAAGGCTAAGTATTAAATGTGCAGCCTCTCAGTCTTGTCCTTTTCCTCAGACATTTCCTCCTTACCACAGTAAATCTTTATTTTTGACAGTCAAATGAAAAATCTTTAATTTTTTTTTTCTCTGCTGAGCTGCTGAATAAAGATGTAGATGACTTGTCTCTAGGTAATGGATTTTCTTCCCCACAGATTATTGTAAATCACTTTTTTGACAAGAGCCTAATTTTCTCTAAGATAAAATTTAAGAATCTGTTTCATTAGACCTTGGGGATTTGAGTGTTGTTTGTTTATTTTGGGGAATGCACGCCCAAGACTGCTTGTGCCTCAGCTCTGCACTAAGCAGCAGAAATACTTTAGTTTATCCTCAAAAGTTTTTTGCCCTCTTAGTAGGATTTGGTTGATGAATGGCAGTTTGTCTAAAGAGTACTGCAATACATATCCTTGTATTTTTGTTGGGAAAGAATTACTTAGTGGATGGGCATTCTTTTTTTAATTGGTGGTGGTGGCTTTACGGGGTTTTATTTGGGGCAGGGTTTGGGGTTTTGGGTTTTTTTTTTGTTGTTGGGTTTTTTGTGAGTGTTTTTTGTTGTTGTTTGTTTGGATTTGTTTTTATTTTTTAATGTAGCATCCAGAGTGTGATTAGACATTTAAACAAATATGTCATCCCTGAGGAATGCACAGTGTCTCTTATGGCCTTAGCAATAGGTTGTCCCTACCTGGCTACAAACCTACTTTGAAGCTATATATTTAATTTGGTGGACAAACCTTAGTGTCCCTGGTAAATCTTTTTAGACCAAGGATCTTAGAATTATGTTTTCAAATGGATGTAATTTTGGTGTGAACCGATAGAGTAATGCACTTGTTAGTAAGTATGTATAAAAAGCAGGTCCATCTGGGGACTAAAATATGGCTGCTTGTATCTATTTCTGTACTGAGCATGCTGGAGGTGCTCAGAGACTTCATTAACCTTCCTGCCCACAAGAGCACAGTCCATTTCTGTGTTAGAAGAATGTAGTGAGCATGAGCTAAAGGGATAAACTTTTATCTTAAAGGGACAGAGGAATGAAGAATCAAGGTTTTCCTGAAATAAATCAACTTCTGCAGTTGCTACTGGGATTGTCTCCTTATGAGGAAAAAACTGTTTGCAATGTCAATGAAAGTTCAGTAGAGAAGAAAGCAGCTAAAGTAGTTAAGAATGGCATGACTGTGCTCTGAATTCAGTATGCCACTTCTATATAAAACCAGTATGAAGTCAGCCTTCAAGTAAATTTATGATGGCATTTTATGTACATTGCCATAGGTCTGCGTAAGAACTTTAAAATCCCCAAATATGCAGTCATTAAAGATGCTCCATTCAGGGTTATATATATGTTACAATGCACGGACTTTTGTTCCAGATAAATTATTAACACTAATCCTTTAAAAAACAAGCAACTAAAGTATGGGGATTTTTTGTTTTGTTTGGGGATTTTTTTTTTTTTCAGAGTTCTAAAACCTTCCTGAATGGTGCATCTCGATTCAGAGTCCAGATGCCAACCTTAAATACCAAGGAAACCAGCAAACCTCAGGTAAAATATAACAGATCATTGTAAAATATTGCAGAAGACTTCCTAAAGCTCACATGGAATATTTGCAGTAGATTTACTATTGGTGAAGATTGCTCTTATTTTGTGATGCTGGAATCTACTTCCATCTTCATATGCAAACGTAACTTCAGATGAGGGAACTAAGCATTATCTAACAAATACTGCAAACTAGCATGCTTTCTCAGTTGGTCTTATCTGATGAACTTCACGAAGTTCCAGCAAAAGTAATGCACGGCAAAATATTTTAGAGATAGCCATTTGAAATCTTTAAACTACTTAGATCATGTTTGTACCATCCTTGCAGTCTCACTTCTCTCTCTTTTTAATGTCATAGATGTATATGCACTTACTGGATTATACATGGAGATGGAGAGTTCTAAAGATGAGCAATTATTCACAAAATCTTGCTTAAAATGTGTAATCTGTAATTTTGGTAGTAATAAAAGCTTGTATTTCTCACTAGAAGCAGAATTCTGCATTTGCCCATTTATGAGCAAAAAGACATTTTATCTTGTGATGGACATTTAACTGAAAATTTTCTTTTGAAATTCTGTATTTGTATTTGTATTCACTTGACACATCATATCCTGAGAGGATAACTCTTTTCTCTTTTAACTCCTTTCAAACTTTTACGGGAAAATAGAAACCTGTTCTTTTCATCCTTTGCCTATTGCCTAATAATCAGCATTCACAGGGTATAATAATCCATGTTGATGAAAAGGTTTTGAAATTCTTGCACTTCACTCATAATTTTGATCAGTCCAGCTTAAACCTCCTCTGTACTGATTTTATTCATGTTCATTTTGAGCTGCCCAAGAACAGTCTCCAGCCCAGAAAAACATTTGGCAATATTATTTCACAACCAACTGGAAGATAAGGGAAGAAGATCTGAGAATATCAGCAGATCTCTCTAGACAAGTGATGAAGACAGAGCTAAAATACAGACAGCAAATTAGTAGACAAAGATTTCTCATCAAACTCTGCTAGTATCTCTACTGTCAGCCTGTGCAAAGAATCTGTGTAGCAAACAGGCAAGGAAAATGTACCTCCTCTCATACTCACTGGTGCTGCCTTGTGAGCAGGACAGAGACAACATGGACAACAAAGCACGAGGGCACTTGCTGGCAATCCTGTCAATATCTCCCCCCACCCCAAGTAGGGTTATATGTTCATAATATGGAGTCCTAACAAGGTTTAAGAATAAATTAATAAAAACTTAAAAATCCTCGTTTGGGACCCCCTGAGTTTCTGCCAATGACAGAAGATAATATTTTTCCTATCAAGGCAGAGTTGATCTTTCCTTTTTACAGTGGTTGTGTTTCAGTTACGCTGAGCTGATTATCACAGTCGGCTTTTGTGCCTGTACAAACAACAGATGTTTTGCATTTATGAGCTGCTCTCCTCCAAGCACACCGGAATGGCAGCTTTTGCTGATTTTTCATTGACCTCTTCAATTACTGTAAAAAGAAAGCAAATATTCAGGATATGCAGGGATTGAAAGTTGAAAGCAGAATGTGTTTTTGGCGGCGTGACCTGAATACCTCTGTATGTTCATTACTGCTTATGTAAGGT
This sequence comes from Eurystomus glaucurus suahelicus, assembly GCA_032159205.1. Lineage (NCBI taxonomy): Eukaryota > Metazoa > Chordata > Aves > Coraciiformes > Coraciidae > Eurystomus > Eurystomus glaucurus. The sequence goes on from JAVFHW010083332.1 coordinate 20,094, forward strand.
TGGCCTCTTAAAAATTACACAAAATTGAGGGATAATGAATCCTTCCCCAGAGATTGAGTGTGCCATATGCCAAATCACACTCTTGTGACAGACTTGCAAGGCTGAACAATGTTACCTCTGCCAAGCACAAGCTGCTGTTTTCATTTATTATTTAGCTACGAGCAACATAAAAGTCCTGTATTGTTGATAAAAGTTTCCAGCTTGAGTTGCTAATTAAGTTATTTGGACTTCGGTCACTTCAGTATTTAACCCACTCTTCTGAAATAGGCTTAGAGCTCCCTGTCCGAGAAACGAGCAGCATTATCTCAGACCATCCTGGTTAAGTTTGCTGTGCAAATTGTGCAAGAGGTACTTACTTCAGACACTATGTAGAAGTGTCTCCCATTGAATCCAGTGGGGACGTTCACTGTTTAAGCCCTTCTTTTCTTTTTCAATGTATGTCTGTAAGATGTAAATTTCTAGTTCTGTTCTGAGAGTTCACTTCAGTGTGGTGGATGGGTAAAAATAACAAGGTATCGTCATGGCTAGACCGGGATGGCTTGTTCTTGTTTGAGTGATAATGTGCTCTACAAGTATTCTTAGCAGCCAGTGGAATTATAGAGTAAAATCCTTCCTACTGCTAGAACACAGAATTCACAACTTAAGTAAACTGCAGGCTTTTATCATTTGTGGATTCCCATGCTCAAATGAAACAGACATGAAGAAGTAAGTGATTACTTAACATGAAGCAATCAGTATCCATAATTTTAATTGGAAAGATGGCCTGTATTTAAATTGGTGAGTAAGATGATGTCACAGAGTCTGAAAAACAGGCTTAATATTTGTACAGAAGAAACATAATAGATGCTTTTATACAGAAATGGGTTGTCGTACTCGGTAGATTGTCAGTTTTAATTAGACCACATTTATGTAGTAGGGTTAGGGAAGTCTGGAAACTGTTTGGTTCCATTAAACCGTACTCTAATAGGTGGTTTTTGCAACTTGAAATTATGCCACAATAGAGCAGAAACTTGGTTTCATAATGGAGTGTATGCAATCAGACATAAACAACCAGGCTTGTCTCTTGATATTCCATATATGCTCTATAATATCTATGTATACTCTATGTACTATATATATATATATATTTAAATCAAGAGACTTAAAAAAGCTATAACTTTCTGTGATAAAACAGATAAATAAACCCAGCTTTGGAATTATTTCATTCCTTGATATGTGTTTTGATGCACCGTCCCTTTCTTTTTCGTATGGTGTTGCTGGGGAAAATGGCAGGATCCAGAGATGCAGCATTTGCTTACTGACAGTGAAAATTGCAGTGTGTCACTGAACTCCAGCACCGTGGTCACTGGGGAAGGTAGACATGGGACATCAGCTATCAGCTTCCTTGGAGCCTTGCGAATACCTGTGAGTACACATGCTATTCTTGCCTGTTCCTCTAAGAATTAAGTTTTGCCTCAGAATTCGTATTTCCATGAAGTTCTAGAGGGCGTGGTACATGACGTAACTTTGCATCACAAGCTTTGATTGGCACCGCTGGTGTATGTATAGGCTAAAGCAGATTCTGGTATGCAAGACAAGGTATACACCCCTGAGGAGTGAAAATCAATACAAGAGAAGCCTCTTCCCCAGTAAGCAGGTGTCATAAGGTCATTGGTTGCATCTCAGAAATCATAAGCATCTAGGCTCCAGTACCCGTATGAACTGGTTTCTTTTTTTCCCCACCCCATTATAACTAGTACCAGAGCAGCCTATAATGTAAAGGTTTACTGGTCTTGGTTAATGGCACATGGGTATTAAGGATGGGAGAGCAGGTTGAGTCTATAAGCAGTTCTCTGCATCAAAACTTCTTTCTATGGCTTCCCTTTTACACTCCTCAACGTTGTTTATAAAAGCTTTAGCTTTAAAATTTTAAAAGTTTTTGTATGGTTTATATTGAAAAGTTTCTGACAGCCTAAGCATTCAAGACTGTTTCCTGTAGGTCAGGGCCTATCATCCTTGACTGTCCTCTCAGCTTAAAGCCTAGGAGCTCCAGTAGGTTCCACAAGTAGAATTATATGCAAATTGATTTGGACCAGGTGTAAAGCTAAGGGAAGAAATCTCCAGCATGAAAGCACTGTGTTCCTGCATCTTCTCATCCTGTCCAGTCTGGTCCTCTGTCTCAACTGCTTTTCCTGTGGCAAAGTGGAAGCAATGGGTAGACAAATGGCTGCTGCCACCTGCAATCTCTGTAACTTTGTGGTATTTTTCCTGTGTGTTGTTGGGATGGGTCACAGCTGTATGTGAAGTTGAGCCAGATGTGTACGTGAGTCGTCCATGCTGATAACTGCAGCGCTCCGTGCCAGCGATTTAAGGAATTGGGTTTCAAACAAAAATATATCAGATGGTGAGGAGAATGAAGATAGGTTAATTTGGCAGTTTGTTTGCAGCTCTGTGCGGTAAGTATATTTTTAATATACCGAGCAGGAAAGAAGATTAAACAATTAGTGTTTTAAACAGGCATATGTCCTCTCTGTAGTGTGCTCTTACCGTATAATGATTTGAACTGTGCCGTACTAGTTAGCTGCCTTTTTTGTAAAAAGGTAAACAATAAGAAGAGAAATGTAGACCTATCTGAAGGAAGGATCTAAAGGACACAGAAATATGCCAATTTCTCTGGAATAAACTCCAAATCTGCTATAATGCTATATAAAAGCTCTTTACATGAGGAAAACAAATTATGCAGGTGTCCCAGACAGTATCAAATCCTTCATGTTCATTTCAGTGCTCTCTCTTCAGTCAGTTCAGTCCAATTAAGAGAAGGAAAAATACTTCAGTAAAATAGCACAGTCTGCTCTGATGGTAAGCTTTGTGCTCTCAGGGAAAGAATGCTTTTGGGGGATTCTTGAGAGAAAAAGAAAAGCCTAAATGCTTCTTAGAAACCATTCTCATAATGGTCTTTGAAAATAAATAGCCGCCTCTATCAAGATACTAACTTCCTATTTTCTTTATTCTCTCAGGGAGTCATAGAGTTCTCCCTTTGTCTTCTGTTTGCAAAACTGGTGAGCTATACTTTCCTCTTCTGGCTTCCCCTCTATATCACAAATGTGGGTAAGTATCACAGTAAAAGGATACAGAATTATGACTACAAAGTGTTTGGAAATAAAAGCTTGAAATAAGAAAATAAACATTTGAAAAGAAATATTCTGAAATAAGCTATCTTTGCTACAGTAGCAGGAGAGTCGTAAGTCACCAGCTAACATATTTCTCAGTTTTATGAATTCAGTATTATGAGAGGGCATTTTCAAAACAAATGAACAAAGAATCTGGCTTATTTTCAACAATTCCAAGCATCGATGCTGCATCTTTGGCTCTTGCAGACCAAACAAAAAGGCTTACTTTCTAATAATGTTTTTACATGATTGAAGTGCCTTGTTAAAATGTGTACAAAAAGTCTAAATGAGCTTCCTTCATCTGTTCGGTGCTGCTTTTTTGTTTTGTGCTGTTGAGTACAGAGGGAGGAGTTCTCCCTAGCCAGAGAAATTCATATTCTTGTGAGCCATAATTTGATCTTTAAACCCACAGCTAACGAAAGAGCTGCGCTGGAAAAGTATGGCAGTGACACTCAGCAGAGAGGGACAGGTTGAACACCTTATAAAAACACAAAGAGCTGCAAATCCTATAGCTAAAGGCTGTTGTGTGTGGACTCCAAAGAACCAGTGCTCCTGGTTCAAGGTACCCAGTACCTTGAAAGCAGTGGGCTTTTGATAAAAAGGTTACTGATACTTACCACAGAAGTGCCATCTGTGCTGTGACAGATGTTGGTGGGGTTATGGTAGTGCCACTGACCCCACAGTTTTAGCATATACTGCTCGTAAATACGTATTTCAGAGACTTTTAAAAAAATACCAAAGGGGTTTAGAAATTCAGCTCCTTTTGATACTTTACACTTAATACAATAGGACTGGGTTGCCCAGCTTCTTGATGTACTTTTGGAAATCTGACCCCATAGGGTATCAGTGACTACATTAGACTAAATATAAGTATGTGCAAACAGTGGGGTTAAGGAAATTGTTGTCCCCATAAACCGCGTTGTATGTTTTGCCAAACAGGGTTGCCAGATGTAATTTAATGATGACCTTCTTGTGATGGAGGCCTCCAGGATGAGGCTCTATAGGTGATCCAAATGTACACTAGTCATGCGTTTAGAGCAAAGAGCCTCAGAAGCGTTTGTTAACTGTTTATGAAGCTGTGGCTATTCACAAATGGAAATATTGTTAGGCCAGAATTTTAACAATCAACACAACAGCTCTATTGCCTAGACTGTATCTACAGTTAAAATGGTAAACTGTCCAGCCATGAGGGTTGCCAGATGTAATAGACTGTGTCCCTGAATACCCAGTTATGCTATGTTCTTATTTGTCATATACAATAGGATAGCTTATTTCTGTGAACAAACACTACTGCCGTAAGATGCCTTTATCCTAAGATGACAAGACTGTGTTGAGATTTCTACATTTTGTAGTCTGGAAGTTAAATGACTGCTTTTCTTCTGTCACTAGAGCATCTTGATGCCAAAAGAGCTGGGGACCTTTCTACACTGTTTGATGTAGGTGGAATCTTTGGTAAGTTTTATATATTAATATTTCATCCTTGATCAGACCAGTTTAGGAAAAGCTTTGGTATGCAGAGCTTACATATTTTATTAATCCTTGTGCCTTATGTCCACTGAAGAAGGGTGATAGTGAAGGTACTAGGTTGAGAACTGGGTTAGTTGTTGACAACCTAGCAAAATATCTTTAAATTGAACAACTTTACAGAGCCAATGATATTGTCCAGTACAGATTGAAAGAGCCATTTGTTATGGAATCTTTTAGCTTCATTAGCTCTTGCCCATGAGTTTGGTCATACCACCTGTCAAAATATCTTCCTTTTGTCACTCTAACATAACAGAACTATCCCAGCTTGTACAGTTGTGTTATTTTTTGTGGGCACAGAGGCGACTGGCCCCAGGTGGTTTTGTGTGTGGGGTTCTTTTGTTTTTTTTAATTTTTTTTTCTTGATGCTTCATATGTGATAAAATTGGGAGATTGTAACAATGGTAAGGATGAGACTATTCTTTTGTAATAGGTGACCACTGAATAATTAAACTTTTATGCCAGTGCAGACAGTATGGCTCATAATAAAACAAGCATCAGCATCTTGATGCCTAACTGATTTTATGACACGCACACACCCCCACATGCCCACCTGCTCTCCACCTTCCCTAGTTCCCTTACGGAAATAAGCCCTGTATCAGTCTATTGGAAAATGATGCTCATGATGGAGGAGTTTCACTAATCAAGAGCTATGTAGACCCCGGTAGTTCAAGATGCAGGTGTCAAGGGGTGTTGCAGTTATTGTTCTAGTCTTGTGTTAGATGTGACGTCTGCCATTTCTCACTGTGTATTTCACCCCACATAGCTAGAAGCTGGAGTCAGTAGTACCTTAGAGATGTGGAATTACTTATTTCAGCAGCATCTCTTCCAGTGTGAATACGAGCTCAATGATGTGCCAGTGCTGCTTGGGCCTTTGACATTTACATTTAAATTCAAGTGGCATGTGTGCACTTTGGAGATGGGAGCTAGAAAGGCAAGCTCAGCAATATTTAGGAATCTGGCGAGTCCACAGAACTTCCTTTCCTTCTCCTTGTACCAAGTTCCATTTCATATCATTTTGGCAGCTCCTTCCCTCAAACCTTCCAGCCCCCTCCTGCCGCGTGCTCCAATTAGTACTTCTGTGTACAGTCATTGGCAAACAGAAGTAAGGAAAATTAAAGACCCCAAAGTGACTATCTAGAGAGAAAACCAAATATTTCATTTGCCCCAAGATCTAGAATAGCTCATTTCCCCTGGTTGCAGTGCGATATGGACAGGGAACTTGAGAGCCGAGTGTGCTGTTGAATGTGAGGGGTTAAGAGACCAGTGAGTATCTGGGCACAGCCAGATTCCAGAATGCCAGCACTGGGGCCATGTGGCACCTGGCAAAAAGGCTTTTCACATTCAAAAGCAGCAGAACAATGATTTCTAAATATTTATTTCATCTCTATTTCGCCCCTGCCGCTGTCATCTTGGATATTTGGTTGGAATAAACAATGAGGAAGAACAACTGTCTGCTTCTGTTAGCTTCTAAATCAAAAGAGATTGGATTAATAAAGATATTACTAAGTGCGAATTATGTTGTCAGTCTCATACTCTGCTGCTGTGTATAACTACGTTAAAAGTTTTATCATACTATTTTAATCTGGGTTGGGTTTAATTAAGCATAACTGATGTCTTTTGTGTAAAACATGCACAGAGTGTTTTCCTCACACACCAATGCCTTCTTTCAGGTGGAATTTTGGCAGGCCTAATTTCAGACAGGCTGGAGAAGAGGGCATCAACCTGCGGAATGATGTTACTGCTTGCAGCACCCACGGTAAGAGTTTGCTCCTCTCTTACAGCTGTGACAGTGTTCCTTTCGGAAGTTCTGTGGACCGCATCTTCTAATTTGGATATAAAGAGTTCAGACCAAGTTAAAAGCCACCATGAGAAGCCGAGCATTTGAGCAAGTGTAGACATGGAGGCTGCTTCACTAAAGAAGCAAACAAGTCTAATGTATTGCTTGTTTAGGATTATATGGAAAGTTTACCATTCTTGATGTACAGTTCTTAACCAGAATTTTAGCTACTCAAAAGCTAGCATTTTCTGATATATCTGTTGGAAAACTGACAGTTGGACATGTGAGATGCTTTTTTTCTTTGATTCTTTTCTGAACAGTATTCAGTGCTGTGTTTAAGCTGTCAGTTTGAGAGCTGAAAATTGAGTGGTCTCGTAACACAGTCTTCTTCTGAAAGAACATAGTTGGGAGTAGGAGCATACCCCTTATCTCCTCCTTGTGTCCGATCAAACAATCATTCTACTGCTGTCTAAAAGGGTTTTCTAAAACCTAGAACTAGCTTTCGTGTAATACCAACTAAGATATTTTGTAGTTAACATGGGGAAAATGAGGAATCTAGGATTAGTCCACACGTTGGTATTCAACATGCTTCTTTTTTGTCTCCGCAGTTGTACATGTTCTCTGCAGTCAGTAAAATGGGTGTTGAGGCTACTGTAGGTGAGTATTTTAAAATTATTTTCTGTCTGGCTTTCTGTGAACTTTTCATTTTTGATCCTTTAATGCTCTTTCCTTTTTTCTAATTTTTATTTTTATATTTTCCCTGAGAGCAGGAAGTGTGGAATCAAATTTCCTAGACCTTGTTTTGCAGGCTTTTTAGAGGGTAAGGAAGGAGGGGCTAGGACATGAGTAAAGGGTGGCATGGGAACAGTGATTTAGTTGATATCATTAGTCTTCTTTCTGGAGCTTGTTGTATCAGCACAGGCTTTGTTATATTCCCTATGGCAAATGTCAGAGGTGTTTAAGGACTGCTTGTAATACTCTTGACAGCAATGTTAACTTTGCTTGTGTAGGCTGAATTCACTTGTGGCTTTCTATCTGTTACCTCAAAACAGAAGTTGAAATACAAGTGCTGACAGTTAAGTTTTAGGGCCTTCTGGTACTTGCTGCTGTACAAGCAGAGAAGGGGCTTATGGGTGGATCCTGTGAGCATCCCCTACTCTTAGGGTGAGTTTAGTCAGATTTTCTGCTTTCTCTGACTGGCCAGGCTCAATAAAGGTCCTGGGAAGTGCCTTTTGATTCAGCACCATCTCCTGTTACGTTTGTGAATTCACATCATGCAGTGAGCATTGAAGGGAGATAGGAATGTATGTTGCTTTTCCTCTTTTCCTGATTCTGTAATGGGGTTAAGGGAGCCAAGGAAGGGTTAAACCATTTGAGAACCATAGTCTATGATGTCTCCTGTTGTTATGGCTAACAGTGTTTGAGGCAACTCAACATTTTCCATTTTTGTCAACTTGCAACAGTGATGCTGCTGATCAGTGGTGCCCTGGTGAATGGTCCTTATGCACTGATCACCACTGCTGTCTCTGCCGACTTGGTAAGTTTTGCTTCCCTTCTGTTTCCAGAGTAGCAGCTTTGGCCTCCAGAGAGAGCCCTTTGACTTCTGCAGGGCTGTCAGTGAAGGGATTGCGCTTTCCCAAAGCAAAGGGATAAGGAGCTGGACAGGCAGTGCTGAACGCAGCCATTGAGATTGTTTTAGAGTTCTTTTATTTGTACGAATGAGTGTCATGCTTATGAGAGGCTTCTAAGTTATTGTTGCCTACTAACAAGACAGACCAAATCTTGTAGATGACAGCCCAAAGTGAATGTGAAGCCAGGTCCCTGTACAGGTGCCTTTTCTCCTTTTATGCTTTGCATCTTTAAATGCTGTAACTGTGTGAGAGATGAGCTGGAGACTTAATTCCCGTCAGGGTGGAAAGCTATACATGGCACATACCTTTACTTTTGTCCATGCTACCCTCTGCCCTTTCTTCTACAGTTACTCTGGTTGTCAGCACCTCTAGCTGGATCAGTCAAGTCACAAATGCCATGTAAAAACGTTGACCAAGGTACCTGTCTACTATTAGGTAGACTTTGGAAGGTTGCTTTCAAAGGTTTTGGTTCCTTAAGGCACCAAGCAAGAAGCAAAAGTCCTGTAATGACAAATGCTCTAAATATAGGAAAAGGAGCAGGACATAAATCACCAAACATTCTCTGGAGCCCTATCCTTGACCTGGAAGTCTTGGCAAGACAAAAAATGCCACTATACGTCACTCATTTTATCCTTGGCCTTGTTGAAGGGGCTACTAGGTAGAAAGTGAGGCCTGACACCACAAGATCCCTACCTGGCCCTTGGGAAGAGGGTTGAAGCTTCCAACCAATTCCTCAAATGTCAACAACCAAACATCTGACATGAACAAATGTAAATTGTTGGTTACCTGACTGAATTCCTCTCAGCGTACTAGAGATAAAGGACTGTCTCTTATTAGCAGTTCTCTGAACTATTCAGTTTCTCTGTCTTTCTACTAAGTCGCTCCCTGTTTTGTTCTGAAGACCTGCCTTCTGAAACTGGGACTGAACAGCTTCTTCTGGCTCAAGAATTCTCTGAATTGGCATTTCGGTATAGAGCTGTAATTCTGGTTGCAGCAGTGATGTTTTTGGTTGGAGTTTTTTTGTTCCACAGAGCTTTGCAATGTTAGGAGGGAAAAAAAGGGCGGTGGAAACAGCTGTGCAGCATAATGCAAAGCTGGAGTGCCGTCCTTGTTGCTTGAACCCACAGTGTGCAGAACAGAAAGCTCTTGACTCCTGTGGCTTAAATAACATGATTTAAGGAAGGAGTATGCTGTAGGTGACAGCTTGATGGGGTAGAAAGCTCCTTTAAATAGGGATAAAAAGAGTATAGGTTATCTAAGGCATCTTCTCAATGTACATCTAGTGTGGAGGGTTGTGAGCTAGTTGACGTTGTAACGACTTTTTCAGAGTTCAGCTCAGGATGAGTCTAAGCAGTCTTTGTCACTTTAGGGTACCCATAAAAGCCTGAAGGGGAATGCAAGAGCCTTGTCCACAGTGACAGCCATCATTGACGGAACAGGATCTGTAGGTAAGCCAGAGCTATAAGTTAGCCTGCTTTAGCTGTGGTAGGTTAAAACAAAGGATCTTCAAAAAACTAGACTTGCCAGCTCACATTTTGCCAGGACTCAGTACAGCTGTGGAAATGGGGAGCAGAGCAAACTTAGCCTTAAACTTCTCTAGTGGTCCCACACCTGGTGGAGGGAGGGAGGAGGGAAGTGGTAGACTGATACTGGGCACAGACAGCAGAAGTAGATGCCATTGGGCTGTTTCTGTTTTCAGGGACATTGCAGCTCTACCAGTAATGTTTTGCACTTTCTGGAACCTTGTAATACATACGGTAATACTGAGTTAATGAGGCGAAGAAATTTATATTCTAACTCAGAGTAACTGTCTTTCAGCATGGTAAATCTTACATTGCATCATTCTGACAATTTCAATATTGTATTTTAGGTGCGGCTTTGGGGCCTCTCTTAGCTGGTCTTATTTCCCCATCTGGTTGGAACAACGTGTTTTACATGCTGATGGTGGCCGATGCATGTGCCTTGCTAGTAAGTCAAAAAGTACTATTTAGTTGCTGTATGTTTCCTTTGTGCTAAAGTATCTTAAAATACAAATTTTCTTCTTGCAATTCCAGTACTCCATCTTATAAGAAACTTCCAGTTTTGTAGGAAGTTTTCAATTAAGGAGCAAATCTGTTAATTTTGAAATTCTCATCTAATTTTAATTAAAGTGCAGATTAGTTCTGATGCACTTCAATTCCTGAGCAAATACACATCTGTTACCTGCTGACTGAGCATATTACAGCAGGCATGATTGTAAGCAAACCTTCATATATAGACCTAGATGGTGCCTCAGATTCCACTCACAGAAGAATTGCTTCTGCTTTCTTTGAAGCCATTTCAGCAAAGCAGTAACAAATGTTTTTGCTACGTTGCTGTATCACCAAAATCACTGCAGTAATGAAGCTGCTGGTAGTTACTACATCACATTCTCCAGATGGGCCCTAAAACTGCTGTACTAGGTTAGACAAAAAATAGGCATCCCTACCGTTGTCGGTAACCAGGAGCAGATGTGAAGGGAAAAGGAGTGCAACACTCACATGGAGGCTTGGTACAGAGGACACCCATTTTCATTTCTTTCTCCTGTCTGAGATCGTGTATGATTGGTAGTAAGATCTGGAAAAGTTTGAGGTTTTTTTTTTACTTCTGCTTTGCTTTTAAAGACCAAGGAAGACATAAGATGGGCGAGTCTTGCTGTACCTTTGGAAGTCAGTCTTGCTGCACCCACCTGTAGGTTAGACTGTATGTTACGTTTTTGTGTTTGCCACAGCTTTCCCTGGCAGGTGCCTGTACCAGCCCTGTTCTCCAGCAGAGCAGAGCGCTGCTATGACTACCTCGGGGTGTCCTGCAGTGTCACCTACTTAGCCTCTCCTTTTGAAGTTCTGGGTGGAAGTGCTCGTGAAAGGGCAGGGTGACTGTAAAGCATTTCAGAAATACTCTTTCCTCCATGCTGGCTGCGCACTGTGCCTGCAGGGTGTTGCACTGAGCTCTGCGCTTCTGCAATGGAGCTAAAGCCAAGTGTGTCTGACCACTCTTTCCTGACACAAGAAAAGCAGAAAGTCTAGCTTTGTGTTATGACTGAGGCTTTTTTCTAAATTCAAGTTAAACCCAAAATTTTAAAGTACATTTTTCCACATGTAAGATGTGAAATATCTGGAAAATAAGTGACTAAATCAGGTTAAGTTAATAGTTGAAGTGTGCTGCCAATCAGCAGCTCTATAAATCCTGATTTGTGCTGTTTTCAGTATTAGGTAGTCCATGCTGCAGAGTGAGGTTTGGGAGATTGTCATAGTTTTCCAAAGGAGACTTAAACCTTTTCTTTTTTCTACTTGTTTATAAAAACCAAATTAATCAATCCCACATTTCTTTGCAGCATTAGTTAAAATGCCTTTGTAAAGCTCTGTTTTTGAGAGGGTTGACTCTGTGCTGTTTTAATAAATTCTGGTTTTTGTAACTCTTGTTCTGCTTTTCCTTTTCTTTGCAGTACAGCATATAAGTGCCTGTGTTCAAATATTATTTTTCAAAGATATCTGGAGGACCTTTAGCATCTAATGTGGTATTCAGTTCTGTCATTCTTGGGCACTCCCATACCTCTGAAATGTTAGGTTTAACCTCTTAAAACACCAATACTTACAATAATGAAGATAATTCCTTTTATAACAGTGAGACGCTGAGGATAAGGAAACCTGTAACACAGAGGAACACAGGAAGTTCTAATTCTGTCTTTGATACATGTGGGAATCATCGAATTTTATTTGTAAAATCACTTCCCTGAGTACTATGCTAGTACCCCTTTTAAAGTGCACTTGAAAGTCCTGATCCTGCACAGGCAAGTGAACATGACTGACTTCACTCATCTGGACTGTGTGATTAAAGCTTTGCACACACACAGTTTTTCTCAGAATAGCAGCTAAAATACTTTTATGTTCCAAAATTTCTGCCGTGTTTTCTTGACTCTTGGGTTCCCTCTGCTGGTTTCTTTCTTTACATGTCTGCTTGTGAACTAATTCAGAAAGCTGTTCTGATTTTTACAAAGGAATTGATATCTCCGTTGCAAAAGGAAATTGTTTTCCTCTTGCCTGTTCATTCTGAAAACTCTTTCAAACATGGACTGAGCCTCTGTAAATATATACTTTTTTTTTAATGCTTCAAATGAGGAACTATTTGAATAACAGGGAACATCTTATTCTGAAACTTAGTTTATTTATATAGCTCTATAGATATTAACAGAGATACTGTGACTGTTTTTACAGTTCTTACTCCGTCTTATTCAGAAGGAACTTCGGTGTAACGCAGATCATACCCTGTAAGTGTTACACATGGCTGTTGCTCTTTAATAATATTTTTAAAACACGCTACTAAGCCTTTGCCCT